>BQNB010058541.1:3629-37722 GCA_026074375.1 Tanacetum coccineum | reverse complement strand
ATAAATCAACTACTTATGTTTTACCGTATAGTCTTTGTTAGGAAAGTTATGCGTCTATATATAATATGTAATAAAATGAAGAAATGCTATAATTATATAAGTTTTACAAAAATAAATCACACAATGAGGCGACAAGCAAATTTGTGGATGAAAATATGAAAGAGAATTTAAAAAGAAAAAAGATAATACCACAAATTACGTAACACTTCATTATGTGAGATTTTTTTTATAAAATCTATGTAATTGTTGCATTTTTCATTAAAATATAAAGCAAAATTTTAAAACCTTTAATTTTTGAAGCCTTAGACGGTCGGCTACTGTTAGATATTAGAAAAAGACTCGGTCACCCCGTGTATTTTACTATTTATTATAGCTCGTAGTTTAATAGTTAATAGTACGTTTTTCGGTATTAAGTAGGGTACGAATACCCGGTATATTGTAAGTACTATATAAGCCTCTTCCAACTTTAGAAGAGGCAAGCTAGTCATTTCTTTTCATTTCATAGAAACACTTTTTCTCTCTCTAGAAAACTCTCTCAAGTGTTTCTCTCTCTAGAAACTAGCCAAATCCAAGAATCGACCCCGTGTTATGATATAGGATATACCACAGCTACTCCATCCAGCTTAGACACTAACATATATTGGTTCGTGGATGCGAGACAAGTCACTTAGGATGAATGAGATATTTGCCTAAACATTCTAATTAGCGGCTATCTTTTGTTATATATCCAGTATATTGTTTCAAGATAAATCGTTGTCAATCCTTGTATGATGATGGTACGACAAGAAAAATCTCGCAATGGGCAAGACGGCAAAAGTTACATAATTCTGTGAATGACTAACACAATAACACTTCGTATTGTAAAGGCAAATTATTTGCACACTTCACATTTTGATTTGCACACTCAAAATGTTTGTTTCTTGATATTTATATCCCTACATTAATTAGTGGAGTGTGCAATTCAAGACATAAATATTAAGGGTATAAATGTCATGACACAATAATTTGAGTGTGCAAATCAAATTGTGGAGTGTGCAAATCACCTCTCTATTGTAAACATGTTTTATTATGTATTTTTCTATTTTATTTTACGGCAATGTAAACATTTTTTTTGCAAAAGGGTGAACTATATATTAAATTTCAAAGATTACAAACACTGAATTCAGAATGGACAGACCCATACTAAATATTCAAACAACATGCTAATTCAACATACTATCTGATACCAGGTACCATCCACCCATATCAGACAACACATAAGTCTAATATGCAAGATATTTTAAACAAAAGCAGAGGAAATACAGAGTATATCTCCTATCAACACAAAAACTGCCATCTAACATTCACCCTAAATTTGCACCAACCATAACCTTATAACTACAATTCCAACCTCTTTTCTTACCATGATCATTCAGCCAGCATCCACAATAATCAAGTAAGAGAAAAGAGGAGGCATCATTATGAAGGTTATAGCTCTCATACCTCTCCAAATAAGGGCTATACCAATTACCTACATTTCCTTCAAAGAAGGCATCAGTAATTGGGAACACACACCTTAAGTGAGAACCAACCATTCCTCCTGTGGTAGTTCAAATACTAGGACCAAGTAGTTCCATCTTTTATACATCACTATTCCTAGTAGCTTTGAACCATCCAGCAGATCATTACCCTTCTTAATGAGAAACCTTCCTTTTGGAATTCTAAAAAAACCAACAAGCTCATGAAACACTAATTCCTCCCAAGGCCAATTAGAGAAACATAAAACTTGCTAGTTAGAAGTCCAAGGTACAAGGTTATTCATTAAATGATCTCTTAAACAACCATCTTTTAATAAGGCCTTCAATTCAAGCCCATGTTCATAGTGTACCAGCAATAGAACTGTACAATTGCCATTATTCCATATCAGATTAAATCTTCACAGGAAACTGTCTTATGAGAGTCCCAAGAAGCCAACAAGCATGAACAAGAACAATAATCCCTCCCAAGGCCAATTACAACTCTAGAAATACCTTATTAGCTTCAAAGAACACTCAAGATACCAGCCATCTCTGGTTAAACCTTCCAAATCAGAAAATTCAATGAAAAGGCTCTTAACCCAAACACCCCTTTAATCAGGGTTTAGTTTTCCTGAGGACATTTCTGAATTTGATGTCTAATTCCTTTGCCACTTCCATCACATTTTGAATATTGGTAACTCTTATGCTAACCAATCTTAACTTGATCACTTCCAGAATGGCTTCAAGAAGATCAATTACCTCTCTTTTGACTGAGGTAAAAAGTCTTCTATTCCTTTCCTGCCAAATAAAGTACACAGCTGCTCCAAACACTATCTTTTTGAGAATGACCCTGATACTTTTGTTTCTTCCTATACTAGCCAAATAATTGACAAAGGAATGCCAATCATTAGGAACATTTGCATCATGAACCTTTAGCTTCAAGGCCTTCCAAATCCTTATAGAGTAACTACATTAGAAGAATAAATGGTTGTGTGAATCCATACAAGAATTGCATAAAGAGCATCTCATATTAGAGTCATTATTCCACACATACATCCTATCTTGGGTCTACAATCTTCCATGAATATCAAGCCACACAATGAACATGTGGTTTGGAATGCTCTGAGTGAACCAAACTAGATTTCCCCAATTGACCTTTGGACCATTGATCTTATAATCATCCCATACTTGTTTAATAGAGAATTTCTTTATCTGCTTATTATTGTCTCTCCAAATGGCTTTGTCATTCTCATTGTTAAGGATAAGAACATCAATTTTATAAATTTATGCAAATTTATCTTTCCATTCATTTATCCATTTCCACTGACCATTGCTAATCATACTAGCTACAGAAGCATCATGTTCATATCTAGCATCATATAGATCTCTGGAGGTAATGTAATCACTCAAAGGTCCAATCTCACACCATTTATCAAACCATACTGATGTATTTTCACCATTTCCAATTCTTTGTTCAATATGTTTCCTGGCTTTATCTCTTAAACCAAGTAGAACCTTCCAAATCCAACTATCACTTACTTTAGTATCAATCACCCACAAGCTCCTTCTTTTCAATTTAATCATATGGATCCACTGAACCCAAAGGGTATCTTTTTTAGCAGCTATATTTCATATGTGCTTGGTCAAAAGCACTTCATTCCAAGTACTAATATCTTTGAAGCCCAATCCCCCTTGTATCTTTGGCTTGCAGATAGTCTTCCAAGATATTTTAGCCTTACCTCTAGCCTTATCACCTTGAGTCCATAGAAAACCTTTGAGAATTATTTCAATATCTTTCATAGTTGATTTAGGAAGTAAAAACACAGAGGCCCAATATAGTTGCATTGATCCAAGGACAGATGCTATAAGCTGGACCCTTCTAGCATATGATAAGAATATGTTTTTCCAATCTGCAATTCTGTTTTTCACTTTGTCAATCAGTTGTTTACAATTATTTCTGCCCAATCTTTTGTTGATCAAAGGAGCACCAAGGTATCTCATAGGGAATCTTCCTTCTTGAAAAGGCATTATATCCAAAATCTTCCTTTTCTCCCCAACATCTATATTACCAAAGAAAATTGTACTCTTCCTCATGTTTGGTTTTAGACCAAAAACACTGCTAAAGATATCCAAAGCTTCTTTAACAACCATGACAGAATCAACATTGCCATGGCACATGACAAGAAGATCATTAGCAAAGCATAAATGTGTCAGTTTGATTTCCTTACATCCAGCATGGTATTTGAAATTTGGGTTCTATATAATTATGTGCTTAAGGATCAGAGTGAAAACTTCCATTAATAAGGTGAATAAGTATGGTGAGATGGGATCTCCTTGTCTCAAACCTCTCCCCCTTTTAAAGTGGCCATGAATTTCACCATTCAAACATAAAGAGAAAGAAGTAGTAGAGATACAAGTATAAATTTAATCCACCATCTTTCCATGAAATCCAAATCTTTTAAGAATACTTTTGAGAAACTCTTAGTTGACAGTATCATAGGCTTTAGCAATGTCAATCTTAAGAGAGCATCTTTTCACTCCATTCTTCATGTTATACCCTTTCAATAACTATTGGGTTAGCAGGATATTGTCTTGAATGCTTCTTCCTTGGATGAAAGCACTTTGATTCAAATTAACTAATTTGTCTAATCTTCCCTTAATCCTTGAAGTTAATACCTTACTAATACACTTGTACATCATATTGTAGCATGCAATGGGTCTGTAATCAGTGACACAACATGCATTTTCCACTTTAGGAATCCAAGCAATGAGAGTAGAGTTGATTTCTTTAAAACGATATACCATTTGCAAAGAATCCTTTACTGCATATCATATATCAAAACCAACAATATCCCAAGCTTTTTTTAAAAAAACAAGCAGTATACCTATCAGGACCAGTAGCTTTACTATCATTGATCCCACACATAACATCTTTCACTTCTCTATCAGTCACCTCATGGGTCATGTACAAGGCTTCTTCATTGGTTAATTTGTTTGTGAAAATGTTGTCCAGATTGTCTAAAGGGTTGACATTATCAGCCTTCCCTAAGAATTCTTCAAAATGTCTCACAAACTCAGTCACAACATTATCACCCTAAACAGAAATTCCTTTCTTATTATTGATCCTCACAATTCTGTTTCTATTCCTTCTACTTTTGATTACTTTGTGAAAATAGGCTGTGTTTCTATCCCCTTCTTGAAGCCAGTCAATTTTTTTCCATCTGATACAATAGCTTATCTTCATCACTGCAATTATATTCACTCAACATCCGAGAAGCAATTTATTTTATCACCATCAAAGGGATCATTATCCACTACCAAATTAAGCAGCTTTTAACTTGTCCCCCCTATTGCCCACATTCTTAAATGTATTCCCATTCTTCCAATTTAATTTCTTTAACTAAGTCTTTAGACCTCTAAGCTTTTTAACAATTTGGAATATTTGACAACCCTGAACCTTATTACTCCAACCCTTCTTAACAATACTAGAAAATTCTTCTTTATCTGCCATAAAATTAGTAAATTTAAAAGAATTCTTCTTCCTGTACATAGCTTGAGGCAAAATAATGACAGCAGAAGAGTGATCAGAAACAAGGAAAGGGTGAAATATAGCATAGGCTTGATTGTATTCATCTAATAATTGCTCATTTGCCATAATTCTATCTAGCTTTTTCATAATACTAGTATGAGGTTTAGAAGGGGATTTGATCCAAGTATAATGCATTCCAGTCTTACACACATCTTCAACTTCAATAGTATTCATACAGTCAATGAATTCATTCATATCATTATCTATGGTTGATTTACCAGCTATATGTTCACTTAGACTAAGAGTAACATTAAAGTCACCCATTAATATCCAAGGACTTCCATTTATATAGGTCTTAGCTATCTGCAATTCATCCCACATGATTCTTCTTTCAATTCCAGAATTTGAGGCATATACAAAGCTAAAATACATTTTCCTATAATCATGAATGTTCTCAATACGACATAACAAATGTTGTTTGTACTCATTTAGCACCATAAGTCTAACTGCACCAGTATTCCACCCCATCACAATCCTACACCCACTATCACAATGTCTTATGTTAGATACCCAATCCTATTGATCATACACCTTAGTATAAATATTATTCAACTTTGATGCCTTAACATAAGTTTTAATAATAGAAAAGATCTTGACTTTTTCTTCATAAATAAATCTTTTTACTTCTTTTTGTTTTTTAACTTTATTCATACTTCTAATATTCTAAATTCCTATTTTGTAATCCATGATTAATTCAACAATGAACTACAACTCCCCTTTATTTTATTAGTTGTTATATTCCTAACAGATTCATCATCTAACACATCCTCCATAATTCCCTCCATCCTATCCAGCTCTCCATTCTCTTTTTCTCTATCAGCTGACCAAGCTCTTTTAAAACAATCTTTCATATTGTTGGGTTCAATTCCTAAGCCCTTCAGTCTTTCAGTAGATTTAAACATAAAATCCCCTAAGTGTTACTCAAGCTGAAGTCTTTCAGCTTGAGTCGCTGAAGTTTCTTCAGCTTCAGCTCTTCAGGTCCTTAGAAGATTGGGAAGTATCTTTACTTCAGTTTATATAACGGTACATAAATTGAAAAAGGCCTTTGCAAAGAGCTTCAGTTTAGCTTGGTTGATAATTCCAAGCTGAACGTTTTCTATCTCCTTAACAGAAGATTGAAATGTTTGTTTCACTTCTAAAAGGTTTATAAGGCGGGAAAAAGATTGCTTTATGTCAAAAGGAATAAAGCAATCTCCTTGGGAAAAAGGTGCTTCTAAAGTTGGTATAGAAGTACAACAACTTTCCTAAATGACTGTACCTTTTTAGTACTACGGAAAGCAAACGGATGCATTAAATTGGTAGCTTCAACACATATTTTATGCTTGCCACGTAAGAATAGGTTAAACTTGGTAAACACTTATTCATTTAGCCTATAAAAGTAAAGGATTTCCTCGAGTAAATGTGTATCTCTTCAATTAAGTGAACATTTTGAAGAGTTCATTTATCTCTCAAACAAACTGAATAGAAACTGTTGAAGCTGAAGCTTTAGTTCTAGTCGAATAGTTTGTTTTTTTATTCTCATAACTTTGGTTAAAGAATAAGTTGAAGGTAGATAAATCCTCAATTTTCATTCTACCACCTTGTTTTTTCGCAAGCAAGGTGTGTCATAGATTTTTTATATTGAATTATAGAAAGCCCTATACGTTGAAATGCTATTTATGCGTTGTATTAAACTTGTTCTTTATTGCTATCTATTTATTTGTTTTAAAACTCACTTTTGTTGCCATGGAATCAGATTAGTTAACTTCGGTAAAACGTTTATATCAATTCCAAAGAGACCAAACAAGTGGTTATCAGAGCCTTCTGGTTATAAAATCCATATAATAGGATATATAAAAGGCTCAAAATTTTTTAAAAACAAGATCCATCTCAATGACAGCAGTGTAGTACCACTATTACTTCTTGAATATAGGGGTGGCCAGCTAAATTGCCGCTCCTTGTACTAGAGTGAAATTTTTACCAATTGAAAAAAAAAGTGGTTTAATGTGCCATATCATTTGGTATTGAACCTCAATTCGAACAATATCATCAAAAACGGTTCCTTTTATTCTAATGTAGCTGGTCAAAGGATTCAAGCCAGAAGGTAAGGACTGCAGATGAGAGAAAGGCTGCTAACTTTGATCAGGGACTCAAAAGTCCATCCATGTCTGTGCTTCCTAATGAACTAATGAATTTTGTCCATTAATTTGTCTTAACAGCCCTAACATCAACAGGGGATGACCTGTATTGTATTATAAGGGCCCTTTGATTTGAAAGAAAGTAGGGTCATGGACCTGAAGTTGTGCCATAACACCTTCAAATTCAAAGAAGGTGAATCTCTAACACAAACTTTCACTAGATATAAAGCTTTGATGAATGAGTTAGTAAATGATGGCATCAAACTTTCAAAGCTTGAAATAAATACTGGTTTTATAAATGGGTTACCAAAGAAGTGGCTAAGTTTCTGCCAAAGCCTCATAAACACAATCTGTGAAAGATTCTGAGCTTGCTTCTCTATTTGGTAAACTCAAATATGAAGAAAACCTAATAGACAATATTTATGAGACTGAAAAGAACAAATCTCTTGTCTCTGCAACACCTTTTGTTAATACAAATAATTTCTAAAAACGTTATTTATATTTTTCGACCTTTCAATGTTTTGATAATAACAAAATGTAAAAAAACGTTTTACGATAAAATATTAAACGTTTATTATATTACTAATAATAAATTTATTTCTAAGATTAATCACTTAAGGTATAAATAAACAAATCATTAAACATGATTAGTGATCAAGAAAATATTTTTTCTTAAACCTTACAATTCTACAAAAGTGTTTTTATAAAAATATAAAAACAAAATATTTATTCATAAAAGAAATATTTTATTAAAACATTAAATTTGAAATCAGATTTTTCCCCAAAATGGAAGGTTCCAAAACAGATAACACCTTCCCCGCTAAAAGACAAAAAGGAGCGTACTCTATGGCGGCCCCCTTATAGGCCTGGCGGCCCCCTTATATATTAGGGACCGTCGGGACCGTCACCAGCATAACGGCTCTCTTTTTTGTCTTCTATAATACTAGGCCACCCCATCTGAAAAACAGAACCTCTTGCCACGAATTTTCTCAGATCTACTTTTCTCTCTTCTTTCTTTCTTTCTAAAACACATATCTTGATCACTAACATATCTTGATCTTGTTTCAAGTGATTAATTCTTTCTCCTCTTCTTCTTCTAATCAGTGCAAAAGATGTATATGTTCTTATAAACTTTGTGTATTGGTTTGATGTTTCTTTCTCTATTCTCTATATTGTTATTTTTCTACTTAGTTCATTACATTAGATAGTTTAATTGTGACCATATTGTTGGATTGATTGATATACAATCGAATTCAAACAATTTTCTAAGCAAGGTTTTAAAAAGGGACAATTAACGATATACATAAACAATAACAATATTCACCCCCCCCCCTTTTAGTTTTCCAACAATTGGTATTCAGGGAGCCAAGGTCACTCAAGATTTTTAAAATATACTGTATTTTAAAGCTTGGATCGATCTATGGATTCGACAAATATCTAGAAGGGAATTCTATGCAAAGACCACCACTTTTCGAAAGTGATAGTTTTATTTATTGAAAAAATATATTCAAAACATATGTTAAATCAAAAGATCTTGATCTATGGCATGTTATTACTAACGGTGATTTTCAACCCATTATTCAAAATCCGGAAACCAAACTTGATGAGGTTGTCCCTTTTGAAAAACAAACCGATGATCTTAAAAGCGGCTTGCGAAAATATATTTGAAGCCAAAATTGGGGTTATTTTACAATGCTTTGCCTAGAAAAGAATATGAAAGAATTTTCATGTGTAATACGACAAAAGAAATTTGGAAAACTTTGTTAATCACCCATCAAGGTAATAGCCAAGTCAAAGATAACAAGATCGACCTTTTGGTTCAACAATATGAACAATTCGTCATTTCCGAAGGACGCATCTTATAAGAAGTGCATTTTGCTAGATTTAATACTATTATTACTAGTCTTAAAGCTCTTGATGAATGTTATTCTAGTAAGAACTA
This sequence comes from Tanacetum coccineum, assembly GCA_026074375.1. Lineage (NCBI taxonomy): Eukaryota > Viridiplantae > Streptophyta > Magnoliopsida > Asterales > Asteraceae > Tanacetum > Tanacetum coccineum. The sequence goes on along the minus strand of BQNB010058541.1, from coordinate 28,578 downwards.
CGTAAGAAGTTTCTTAGGGCTCTACATCCTAAATGGAGAGCAAAGGTCACGACGATTGAAGAGTCAAAAGACTTAACATCACTATCTCTTGATGAGCTCATTGGAAACCTCAAAGTCCATAGATGATCATCAAGAAGAAAGAGTCGAAATAGTCAAAGAAAAGTTTGAAGGAAATTCTCTTGCTTTTAAAGGCTAAGTAAGAATCCTAGTGATGAAGAGTGTTCGACTTACGTAGTTGAAAGATGAAGTGTAGCTCCATGGCGGTTAGAGACTTCCAGAAGTTCTTCTAGAGAAGAGGTAGATTCGTAAGGCCAACCTCGGACACGACAAAAAAGAACTTTCAAAAAAGCCGAGACGACCAAAAAAACGGGAAAAGTGAAAGGAAGTTCTTAGATGCGTGAGATCCAAATCCCCATCTTATTGGAGAATGTTCCAAACGCCATTCGAGAGACAAAGGAACATGAGCGCATTTGTTGGGAGGTTTCTTTGGGCGCTAGCGGTGTAAGAGAATGATGAAAAAAGATCCAAGACGAGGACATGTCTTGTTAGCTCAAAGCTCAAATGAGATATGCCTTAGTGTCTGACTTGGAGCCCGAACGAATGGATCAAAGGATAACGGATGCCTAAAACATACGGCGGTTAACAAAATCGTCTCCCTTACAACGCATACATGGGGTAATGTCATTTTTGGTTAGTATCATCGCGGTAAAATCAATAGGCAAAGGTGACGATTTTTAATGTCTTATATCAAAATAGATAATGTAGAACATGTTGATAACTTAGGATTTAACTTGCTAAGTATAGGACAAATATGTGATAATAAGTGTAAAGTAACTTTTTCTAAACATGATAGTGAAATCACTAAGAACGTTAAAGTCATAGGTAGAGGTATTAAGAAGAAAGGCTTATATGTGATGAAATTAGGAAATAAGCCAAAGGATCAAATTTGTCTAGCAACGATTGATGAGAATTCCACCTTGTGGCATAGAAGATTTGGTCACGCAAATATGCGTCTCATTCAATCGTTAGCTTCTAAGGAATTAGTTAGAAACTTACCTAAGCTTAAGTTTGATCAACATTTTTGTGATGCTTGCAAAATTAGAAAACAAGCTCACGTTAGTCACAAAGCTAAAAACATAGTCTCAACTAGATGCTTAGAACTTCTCCATGGATCTTTTTGTCCATCGCGTACGGAGTTACGGAGGAAACCGCTACACCTTAGTCATAGTAGATGACTACTCTAGGTATACTTAGACTAGATTTAAATATTTAGTAAGAAAATCCAAAACCAATTAGGATGTACAATAGTGTCAATAAGAACCGACCACGGTAGAGAATTTGATAATGAAGTACAATTTGGAGAATTTTGTAATGCCAATGGTATTACTCATAACTTCTTGGCTCCACGCACTCCTCAATCAAATGGCGTGGTTGAAAGGAAAAATAGGACACTTCAGGAATGAGTAGACCATGTTGAAGAGAGCATCGTTACCAACAAAAGTTTTGGTTTGTAAACGCCGTTAGATACTTCAACATACATTCTCAACCGAATACTAATTAGAGCCATTCTAGGAAAAACACCTTATGAACTCTTGAGAGGTAGGAAACCTACTCTTGACTATTTTAGAGTGTTTGGAAGCAAGTGCTTCATTTTAAACACTAAAGACTACCTTACCAAGTTTGACCCAAAGTCATACGAATGTGTCTTTCTAGGTTACTCCCAAAATAGTAAAGCTATAATCATTCTTAATAAACACACTCGGGAAAATCGAGAATTCACTCATGTGATATTCGATGAAACTATCCACCCTCTAAGAACATCACCCTTGGTGGATGATGATCTAGATGAAGAAGAAGCTATTAGAGAAATCAAAAAGAAAAACCTAGAAAATATTGTTGAGGATGAAACATTAGAGATTGACGAAATAGTCAATATTAGGTATCTAGGAACCTCCCTTAGAAAATGTTATTAGGAAACCTCCAACAAAGATCCCTTTAGATTCACACGGCCAAAACCAAAGTAACACTTCTACTGCTATTATATAAAATTATAGAACCTAAGTATGTAAATGAAGCCTTAGGAGGATTAAAGTTAGATAGTGGTCATGCAAGAAGAATTAAATCAATTCATTGCTAACGACGTTTGAGAGCTAGTTCCGCAACCTAAGAATATATAGGAACTAAGTGGGTGTTTAGAAATAAGTTAGATGAGAACGGTATTGTTTCTCGAAATAAGGCTAGGTTAGTTGCTCAAGGCTACAACCAACAAGAGGGCATTGATTATGATGAAACTTATGCCCGGTTGCTAGACTTGAATCTATTAGGATTTATTAGCCTATGCTTGCGCCTTAGATTTTAATTATTTTAAATGGATGTAAAAAGCTGATTCTTGAACGGTTTTTATCAAGAAGGTGGTTTACGTGACAACCTTCGGGGTTCATGATTTCGAAAAAACCGGATCATGTTTTAAAACTAAAGAAAGCTTATATGGTCTTAAACAAGCACCCAAAGCTTGGTATGATAGATTAAAAGCTTTCCTTATTAAAGAATATAAAAGGGAATGGTAGATAACACTCTTTTTACTAAGAAGAAAAGTTCAAATCTCATCATTGTTCAAATATATTGTCGATGACATTATATTCGGTTCGGAAATGTCAAGCTTGTGTGATGAATTTTCCAAAATCATGCATGACGGAGTTCTGAGAGTATGAGCCTTGATGGGTGACACTTACTTCTTTCTTGGTTTACAAATTAAACAAATGGAAGATGGTATATTCTTTAATCAATCTAAGTATATTAAAGAAATGCTTAAGAAATTTGGTTTAAAAGATTTAAACCAATGAAAACCCCCATGTCCTCTGATACTAAACTCACGAAAGATGAGAGTGTGATTCGGTAGATAGTACCAAGTATCGAGGCATGATAGGTAGTTTATTATACCTAACGGCAAGTAGGCCCGATATCATGTTTAGTGTCTGCCTTGTGCCGCTTTTTTCAGTGGTCCCAAAAACCCTCTCACCTTTGTAGCGGTTTTTAAGCGTATCTTCCGATACATTAAAGGCACTACGCACTTAGGATTATGGTATCATAAGGGGACCGGCATAGAAACCGTAGTATATTCCGACTCTGATCATGCGGGAGATTAGGTAGACCAAAAAAGTACTAGCGGTATTTGTATGTTCGCGGGATGTTGTTTGACAATCTTGGTTTCAAAGAAAACAAACTGCTCTTGCTATATCCACTACCAAAGCCAAATACGTAAGCGCCAGAAAGGCATGTCAACAAGCACTATGGATGAAACAAGCTCTCATCGACTACGACGTACGACTTGACGACGTTCCCATCATGTGTAACAACAAAGCGCGATATTGATTAGCAAAAACCCGGTCTGAACATTTCTTCGTACGAAAACATATTCAAATTATATCAACCACTTTCTTCGTGATAATGTCCAAAAAGGACATATCTCAATCGAAAAAGTGCCGTCCGTCGATAATAGCCGACATTCTTACTAAACCCCTTAAACATGAATCGTTTAAAACTTTCTACGTCTTGGTTTAGGAAATGATGGATCACCATTCCATAAATTCATATAGTCCGCTTCTCCTTCTTCTGTCTCAATTCTAGTTCGTGTTCTACTCCGTGTCGTGACAACTTAAATACTTCATCCGAAGTACTTTAAGCACCTTTAATTCGCGAAATGCAAATTAAAAAGTCACCTCTCTTCGCAAATTTTTTGTCAAAATCAAGTTCAAAAACGTAGCCTGAGGGCGGCCCCCATATAGGGGCCCCCAATATATTTGAGACCGCCAGGAGATATGAGACCGCCATCAGGAAATAAAAAAGATGAAACTTAAAAACAAAAAAATTCAAACCACAAAAACAAACACTCCCCTTCGTGCTGCAAGTGACGAAAACGCATAATAACCCACCCAAAACTCAAATCCAACCATTAAAACATCAATTGAAGATCAAATCAACACTAATAATCAATCCTAACATCACAAAGATCATCAATTGTAAGTCATTTCATCTATTTTCTTTCAATTTGAGTATAGGGTTCATCATGAACACCAAAAAGTCATAATTTGGGATTTTTCATTTTTCTTTCAATTTTGTTCAATTAGAACTACTAGGATACAATGTACAACTAATATGGTTCCCGTAGACATAGGATTTGTACATATTAGTGAGTTTGTAGAAAAATTGATTTTGAACTAAAACCCCAATTTTATTTTTCAAATCACTCACGTTAGGAACAAAATAAAATTGTTGTTATGCATTGTCAATACAACCTAAAAACGTTTTCAAACACATGCATAATGATCTCATGAACAAATTTTGAGATACATAATTCATATGTATTTTTTGACTTGTTTGGATGAGCAAAATCAAATTAAGGAGCGTTTGGGTTAACTCTTAGGATTTTATTTCTAGGTCGAGTTAATCGTTACTCCACATTTGTTGCATATAGGCACACACTAGGCACTAACTCAAAACATCAATACATGTATAAGAAATTAAAATGTGATCTTGTTTAATTTACCTTAGGTGACAATGCCTCGAAAATCATCTGAAGACTACAAAAATACAAGACACTATATCCCTAAAATCTCACATGAATTTCGTACTCCAATAAGAGAAAAACTAATGAACCTTGAAGAACGCTATATCCATGAGGGTCGGGTGGTTTTTGACAACTTTGCGGATCTAATTATGTTCGGTCTGTTATTCCACTTCTGTCGAGTTCAACTTGTTTCTTGAAATAATTGAACAAATCTGTCCGCGTTTATTCTTGAGTTTTATAGTCATTTCCACTCAATTAATCCTACGAAGGTCAATGTTTGTCGAGTTTGTGATTCAAAATCAACTCTTCTCCTACTCTCTTGAAACCTTTGCTCAAATTCTTGACGTTCCTTGTCAAGGCGCGTGTGTCTTCGCCGATAGATGGAGACTTGATGAGTTGGCATATAGTATCCCTTCGGATGGTCCATATCAAACCAATCGTCCTCTTATTAAGGACATCATCTCGTCTATTCGAATTGATCGAGAAGGTCAAGTCCGTCGCATCCGTCATGAGGAAGATATTGATGTTCTCTAATATCAAATCCTCACTCGTGAAATCGTCCAAACTTTAAAACCTTTAGAGGCAATCATTCGGGAAAACGTCTTCTGTCTGGGGGGTAATCGGGATCATGTTCCCGCATGTCTTTGTTTTTATGCTTTATTGTGTTGTACACTCATAAAATTCAATCGTGCTATAACATGGCAAACGAAATAGAGTGGGTCACTAAACAAGCTCGGCTAATTCTACCATATGGTATGCTATTAACCCGTTTGTTTAAATTCATCATGGATGAATATCCTGAGTTGTCTGATGATTCCTATGTTTTGTACGATCGTGTCATGAATCCTCTTGCCGCCCAACTAGGGAGAAAAGTTCGAAAGGATCCGTGGGCACGAGAAGAGGTCGGTCCTTTCTACTTCCTCTCACCTTCGAGATCAACATTCCTCATCTCATTCAATGATGATAACGACGGATTTGAAATAATGAAGGGACTCAGCGTGCAAGCCACTCCCTCCCCCATTCGGTTATGTCAATTCCTTAACCAATCAAGTTCCTTAAGTTTTTCAAAACCCATCTAACATTGACCCAAACATGGAACCTTTCTACACCCGCTAAACTGAAATCATCAACTGTCAAGTGCAGTTAAGAAGATGAGAATGATTCATGGTTTCGCTTACATCTTATACAGCAACCCTTAATACAGATCCTAACGAATGCCCTTGACCAAGGCAAAAGGTCCAATTCCACAAAAGGATAAAATACACAAGATAGAATCAATGAATAAAAAAAGATTCCGGGAAGAGATATTCCGGGTAGTATGTCCCACGAAGGGCTATGCATTTGAAGGTAATCCTGGTTTGATAGAGAAATTGAATGATGGAGAATATTTAGATTGATGGAAACATGATATTAATTACAACTATAATTAATTAAATAAACCTAATTAATTTTATGGGAAACAGTTATATAGGGAAATGGGATCTTAAAAAACTACGGGAAAAAAAATTCAAGTTATATAGGGAATCCTAAATTTAAATTCTCTACTAAAATACGGGGAACAGAATCAGGTTTATCGGGAAACTTAAATACTAAAAATTAGTATAAATGCTAAATAAAATTAAAAAATTAAAATTAAATTCTTAATTAACTTAATGAAAATAAAAAATAACGTAGAACTAAAACGGAGGTCGTTTGAATGTAAAACGAAAAGAAACGGTAAAACGCACTCGGTAAAACGGGTCTAAGACTGAATTAAGAAAAATTAAGCCTTTACTAAATTTTAATATTTTTCACCGACCACTAATGACAAAATAAAATTGATAAAAAAAAGAAAAAATATTTTTATTAATTTCTGATTTTTTATGAATTTATAAAGATTAATAATAATTATAAACTAAGAAATAGAAAAGACAAAAATTAAAAGTTATAAAAATATAAAAAATAAAATTAAATAAAGAAAAAAGTTAACAATTCTAAAAATATAAAAATGCCCCAAAATTACTGTTTAAAATTAAAGTAATTAAACTAATTAAATCTAAACCTAATTTAATTAATTTAATTAAATAAATCTAACTGTTGTTAATTATAGGGACTCAACAGTAGAATAGTACATAAGGATAAGGGGGAAACAACAACTAACAAGGATGGGCATTATCTCTGTTAACTATAAAAGAGAAATTTACACTAATGGTCCCTGAGCACTAACCCGATTACAAAAAGGGTCCAAAGTGCTTATTATCAAAAAGCTATAAAAGCAAACTTGTTAAAGGGCTTAAGGGGAACAATTTTCATAATAAGCACTTAGTCTCAATCTCACTAAATAAGCCAGAAATGAGAGCTTTTGGGGCTGCAGAAGCTTATTAAGCTTATGAGCTTATTTTTCTTTCTTTTGGGGATTTAAGCCAACTAAATAAGCTAAAACTTATGGGGAACAGATAAATAGGCTAGGGGATTCTTAAATAAGCTAAAGTAACCTATAATAAGCCCTAAAATAAGCTGGTCTATATTAAAATAAGCTAAACAGTTTATAAAAAAAAGAAGAAATTTAGGGCTTTTAAGCCTGAATTAAACTAAGCTAAAGGGTGAATTAAGCTAAGAAAACTTGGGGATTTAAAGAGCAACTAATAAGCTATAAATAAAAGCTAAAATATCTAGGAGCTTAATACAAAATAAGCTAAATAAGGGAGGCTGAATGGTGGTGTCTAGCACCAGGGGAGGCAAGGCAGTGGCCAAGGGGCTTATTTTGGCTTATTGAAATAAGCACATCAGTGATTTTTAGCCAAAACAAGATCCAAACAGATTTATAGGGGTGGTCAATGAGCTTATTTCCAAACTATGAGAGCTTAAGGCCTAATTAAAACCGCTGATAATTAAGCTCTAAGTTCAAGGTTTCAAAAGAAAATGCATACCACCTTTTGACTCATACTTGGTCAAATTAAAGGGACAGAACAAGGGGGTGGTTAAAATGGCTAGAAACAACAACCATAAGCACAATAACAAGGTGCTTAAGCTGCATAAGCAGCTGGAGCACTTAAGCTCAATTTGGCTTATTGAAATTTTAACAGATTATAGAGGCCACTTAAAAACTTATTTTCAAACTAAAAGTTGTGATTAAAGTGTACTAATTAACCCTACACACTCAGCCAAAGTTGGCTGAGTGGTATTTATCCATAAAAACACCCATATGACCCATTTTAAGGTCTAAACCAAACACCCCCTTAATTTATAAATTCGGCTTCTTTTTAGCTTTTTAAAAGAAATAAAGGGGTAAAACAAGTCGCGAGGAGATGAGTGAGAGAATTTTATCACTAAGTGAAAGTTTAAGAACTTTTACACATTTTTTAATAAATTACTATTTACAAAATTAAAAAACTCTTTAATTTACTTCAAATTTCGCAATAGTAATTTCACAAATAAAAAAAACTCTTATCTTTTTATATTAAAAACAGAAATATTACAACAAAAATCTCTTGTGGAAATTGAAATTGGATAACAATAATTTAAAGAAAAAAAAAAAAAAAAGCAGACTTAATTAAAATTAAACTAAAAAAGTAAAAACAGGGGTGCAATGTGGTTCTTGACTTCGGGTTGTTCTTTTTTCTTTTATAGAAGCTCCCAGGACTTGGTTAGTGCTTGTTGGGTGTGTAGAAGGTCAGCATACTCAATCCTAGCCCTCCATTCCTTTTTGTACACCATCTCACCATTAAAGGGGTCTCGGGTTGAGTGGGATTGCCAAGTGGGCATGGATTATAAGGTTGGGGTGATTGAGTGGGTTATAGGGTGGGGTGAAAGCTGGGAAGTGTAATAGGGTAGTGGCGAGGAGCTAGAAACATGGGAAGAGGTGGTTATGGTTTTGGCGCCAAGGGGGGGTTACGGGTACATGATTGGTTGCTGGTTCTTTTTAAATGGAAGTTTGGGAAGGTGCAAAAGCAAAGTCCCCCAACTTACCACCTCTTTTCATTTCCTTTTTAACCTTTTTTCAGTTATATAATAGAGTTTACAATTGGACTCAATATGGTTCCCTCTGTTTTTTATAAACTCAAAGAAATAAAAAATTTGGCAAATTGCAAAAAGCCCTTTGTGGTTTTATTATAAATAGAGGTTAAAAGAAAACTTTCAACAATTGGCAGCTTTGGTCCCTGGATTCTTTTTTTGCCTCTTTTTCTTTATAAAACAAGTTTAAGAATTTACATTTTTGGCCCTTGAGTTTTATAAAAAAGGTGTTTTGTGGCTTGGGTTTTTTGATGGGGATTTTTCAAGGCCACTCAAGGTTTATGGTGATGGGTTTTGTGTGTGTACAATGGTGAGATTGGCTGTTACTGGGTAAGATTGGGCCTTTCAAAAGTCTTAACATGTCTTTGTCAAATGCTAACAATGGGCTGCTTGTAATTGATTGAGGGCCCATTTGGTCTTCACAGTCTTCCATAATTATACTATTGGGCTTTCCCGGCCCATTCAGATGGGTTAAGATTGCATTAATTGTATTTCTTTAGTTCCGGCTCCGGTTTGGAATGCTGATTCTTCTGTTTTGACTGGGTCTTGGCAATTTTTGTGACTTTGGCCATGATTTTGCACAGTCTTTTCCATTACTATGCTCAGTTGTTGTCATTTTGGGCTGGGTTTTCTGTCTTTTTGTTGATATCCACTTCCTGCACATTACAAATGCAAAACAAAACCTTTATTTGGAGTAGTTTTTGTCTGTTTTTGGTCATTTTAAGCTCGTTTTTAGGAGTTAAATAATATGTGTTAATTAAGCACTTTTCAATACACAACCGTTATACTTTTTTATAAAAAGGCCCTAATGGTGGTAGTCATTCAAGGACCTTTAATGAATTTTGTTTAACAAATGAGGGCTAAAGTGGGTTTTTTGAGCTTTTTTTGTCTTTGTGAGTTGATCCAATGGTTGCCAAGGGTTGACTTTTGATGTCCTTTTTGCTAGAAAACTTCCGGAATCTCGTTGTGCATCTCTCCGTTCGGCGCTTGGTACAGTGTTTGTACGGTTTTGACGTTTTATTGGTGATTTTTGCTAATAATCCGTTATACATAAACAATTCACACTCTAAACAACAAATCACAATATACATGATATGGTTGCACATTTTTGATCAATTTGAAGTGGGGCCCCTATTTTTGTTTATTAAAGATTATGTGATTTCTTCATACAGTAGCCATAATTCTCCCAATCTAAAGGTGATGCCGTGGAACGCTCCATATATGTGTACGGTTATAATATCCTATACCTCTGATTAGGCCCCAAACTAAATCTTTGAAAAAGTAGCAAAGACTTTTGTAGGGAGAATTAAGAAATCACAAGCTTTAAAACACCCAATTTTCCTATTTTTCAAAACTTTTTCCATTTTTATGATTTTATTTTATTTTATAATAATTACCTAGAATATTCCGACTTTCGTTATTTCCATAACCGTCAGGGATCATAGAACAAGATGCATTTCAATCCGAGAATGCCCCAAAAAGGATAAATTCATCGTCCCCGACTTTTCACTTATCTAAACCAAGCTTAAAATGAAATCACAGTTAGATATCAGTAAAGATGACTACACTATCTATTTGACAATTTGTGAACTTTTCACTCCCGACAATTATTATATCTTAGGTGAATGTGCTATTTTGAATTTCAAACCTATGGGCATCAAAGTTTTGCCAAAATACTTATACTTCACGTTTAACCGAAGTTATAATGCAAGTTTGGAAGGCGAGATTCATCCCATGTAGCCGACTTTCTTCTCGACAATTCCCATCCTTGCGGCTGAGTGACCAAGCTTTTGACACCAATAGGTCTAGTATCGGGACTCGCACGGACCTTTAGGTTTTAAAACACTCTAGGTTTCCCGTATATAATCAGCTTTAAAATAGATAGGCAAGTTCAAAAGCATATTTAAATTTAAAAAAAAGAGATCTATTTATTAATTCACAATTAAATATTAAACTTTATGCAATTTATAGCCTCGACCTTTTAGAAGGCTGCAACATCGGTTGTGAGCCGGCAAGATGCAACAAACTTTTATCAGTCTCGGATTTTTATTCTTACTATGGGCTTTCTTTAGAAGACTACCACATCGATTGTGAGCCGGCAAGAGGTAGTAAACTTTTATCAGCCCACAGTTTATATTTATTATTATATTAATTTTTTTATCATTTTATCATCATTTTTCATTTTTTTTTTCATTTTTTTGAGTAAACTTTATATAGAGAAAACTTCTTTTTGAAAAATTCAAAAAAAAAAAAAAAAAAAAAAAAAAAAAAAAAAAAAAAAAAAAAAAAAAAAAAAAAAAAATAAAAAAAACAAAAAAAAAAAAAAAAAAAAACAAAAAAAAAAAAAAAAAGTATAAAGTTTGAAACTAAGACTAGGATTTTTGCTATATACTACATAAAAATTGTTGATTTAAGTTTAATCTCTAAAAAAAGCACGTATTATTAATCAGGTTAAGAGCTTATGGGAGAAAAAACCACAAATTACATGCATGAGCTCTTAAGATTTCCAAATAATCCTTGTTTAGCATCCCACTCATACTCAATTATATCATTTTTCATTCTTCGCCAATTTCCGCGAACACTTAGCCTAAAAGTTAAGGAACAAGCTAGAGCTCAACACGTTCGATCGGGTGAAAATTTATTCTTATTCTACCCAACAGGAAAGTCAAAATTGCGACAAAATTGCTCTGGCTCCTCAGGGCCAGGCACGTAGTCCGGTGATGCCGATGCAGCCTTCGGTGAGTCGGGCTCCTGGAGTCTGAAGAAGTCCACAGCCCAAGCTAGCGGGTCTCCATGCGATGATTTAGACGTATATGTAACCTCAGATGATGTCGAATCCGATGACATGACTGTATCTGTAACACTCAAACAGAGTTTACATTAGTATATATATAAGACTAATAATAATATACTTAATATATTATAAATACGTATAAGAACCATGTAGCATCTAGTATACCCAACTAATGCAACAAGTAATGTATGAATGAATGTCCCATAAAAATCCCTTTTTATGATGCAATGTTTGAAAACGGTTAGAGTCAAGTAAAAAATTATTTGACTGGTTTCTATAACTTGGCGCTAGATACCTAATAAACCCTGTAAACCCCCAAATTAGGTAGCAGCGGATTTGAGTATCATGGAGCGCATTAACATTATAGATCAATTAGCACAAGCTATGAGAACGACCTTTAAAAAGAGTCGGTTTTTAAAATACGATACATGTATTTATTGAACTTGTTTACTACAAGCACAACGGGCTTAAATTGGTCAACCACTTGATAACAAAGATTTTAGATCATAACAATATCCCAAATATGATAATGCTCCAAGCTTTAATGCTTGACTCCTAAAAGACTTTATCCCAATGTATCCGTAGCACCTGTGCATAATTGACCTGAGAAAAAAACATGCTTAAAACGTCAACATAAAGTTGGTGAATTCATAGGTTTGTGTAAATGTAATGTAGGACCGTAAGATTTTCAAATGTATGATAATGCAACATATGCAAACATCACAAATGTAATTACGTTTCCCTAAGTCATGCATTGAAGGTACGACAGGTTTGAAATTGCAATATATATTGCCTACATTGCCTCTTGATGATGTTCTAACCCGGCAAATCCGAATTCGAATGGTATACATCCGTTGGTTTATTTACGTATTCGACTCCAGTGAGAGCTATACTCACACGGACGGGGGATGTCAGACCCCAAATATGATCTATTTATAACATTCGCGCTCAAAAAGTAATTGAAAGTTCATGGGTTAAATGGGCTCAGAGGGTTATCGCTACTTAGGCAACACACGTATTCATGATTAAAATGTTCACTTTCGTCCAATTTGTTAAAACAAGCTTGGTTTCTCACCCCTAAAATTTGTTAATCATAGATATAGTTAAAACATTGGGGCTATGAACTCTCCTCAAACAAATGAAGGAAAAGAAAATAATCATCAAGTGATGGTTGAATCGACAGCGAAGTCCGATATGGCAGCCTAATTAAACATAGGTCGTTATGAATACTATGCACTTTTGAATAACCCATTCCATACATAATCTATATAGTTACATACACCTTAAAAGTGTTGTTTAATTTATAAATTATAACAATTTGATTTTGCATTTGTAAAATAAATGTTCATAAATCCGTATTGTGCAAAATATTAAAATGTTCAACAATTATTCGTTTAGAAAGTAATTGGTTTTATCACCGTTCAGGATAATTATATAATAACTTATATTATTAGTTTAATTGATTTCACAAAAAATAATGCACACGTAATTTATAAATTAGTGGTATAACAGGTTTTTATAAACCTTATATCTTTTTCGTTTCAATTTCGTTTTGCATATTCTTTATTTCCGTGGTTTTGTATTTGAATGATATATTAAAATATTCTTTTTGTAAATATTACGTTATGATGAACATTTAATTCCATTTAATGAATTATATTAATCTACTTTTAATATTTAATTGTTGTAATATTATAATATTGTCGTAATTTATTCGTTTTACCTCCGTTTAATACGTTCTTTATATGTATGGTTTTGTATTTGAAAAATATAATCAACCATTACATAGTACTAAGTGTTTTATCCACTCCCCATTCGTTTACTGTTGTGATCCAGTAATAGTGTTGTATACATTTATAAAAATACTTTTTTTAAATTAATAATTGTTAAAATCGGATAAAAATCATATCTCATTCGTTTTAATTCGGTTTTTAGTGATTCTTTCGCCCACGTCTTCGTAATTAAAAGCTCTATCCAACAAAAATATTTCTCTCCAACCTACTATGATGAATAGTAACAGGTTTTTATAAAACTAATTTTATAAAGTTACTTCTGTTCACTTTATTACATAAACTTGAAAAAGTCATAACTAATTCATTACCCATTGGATTTTTAAGTTTCTTACATTTTTATAATCCTTATACAATCTAATTTTACAGAAAAATATCAAATGTTTAACTTAAATTCGAATTGTATTATTTTTTAACTTTTTCTTTTATAAAATACTTTTATTAATTGTAATCTTGTATAACGTCATTATCCTTCTTTATTTATCGGTTTTTTCAAGAGTTTCTTATTAATTAGGAAAGCTAATAATTTGTTATTATTTTATATATTTTTAAAATAATTTTCCCCAGAAGGTACTGTTTGTACAGTAACTTTGAATTGTTTTTATATACTTTTAATTGAACTTGTTTTTTATGTGTTATTAACTTATATAAATTATGCACAAAGTCCTCTAATTTATAACAATGCAACATCTTGTGTATATTTTAAGTCATCTACATTATAATATGTCCATTTTGTCCAAAGAATAAGTCCCACATATTTATTATTTCCATAACTTTAATAAAAAAATAAAAATCAAAACTTGCCAAATAATTATATAAAATTATCCAACACTTGTAATCCTTTTTTTTAGCATATTGACACATTTTTTAAAACCTCTCATTTTATCATCAATTAAAAATTGGAATTCGTGTTAAATATACATGTTTTTACTTTGGAGATCCGAGACAACCAATTTTGGTATGTCCCCTCCAAAGTAGTGCTTAATTCGATGACCGTTCACCTTGAAATTTGGCTCAGAGTTTTGAGATAACTTAACGGTGCCATATGGAAAGATTTGGGTAATGGTGAACGGTCCGGACCAACGGGATTTTAACTTGCCAGATAACATCTTTAATCTAGAGTTAAAGAGGAGGACTTGATCACCGACGTTGAAAACGCGGTTTTTGATCTTTGAGTCATGGATCCTCTTTGTTTTCTCTTTATAGATCAAAGAGTTCTCATAGGCATGATCACGAAGTTCATTTAATTCATTGAGTTGAACTTTACGATGATCACCCGCGGTCTCAAGGTCAAAGTTTGCATGCTTTAAGGCCTAGTAGGTTTTGTGCTCGAGCTCAATCGGTAGATGACATGCCTTTCCGTATACTAGCTTGTATAGGGTGCAACCGATGGGTGTTTTGTAAGCTGTACGGAAGGCCCAGAGTGCATCATCTAGTTTGTCCGACCAAGAGGCATGGTTTTAGCCTACGTTCCTTTCAAGAATTTGTTTCAAGCATCGATTGGATACCTCAACTTGCCCACTTGTTTATGGGTGATACGCGGTGGAGAGACGATGAGTAACTCCATATTTAAGCATGACCTTTGCAAACTGATCATTGCAAAAATAGGTTATGCGATCACTTATGATAGCACGAGGGGCACCGAATCGGGCGATAAGAGATTTAAGAAATTTGCAAACAACTCGGGCGTCGTTTGTGGGGAGCGTTTTCGCTTCAACCCATTTTGATAAGTAGTTGACGGCCACGAGTATATATTTGTTCTCTCGTGAAGACAGGAATGGCCCCATGAAATCTATGCCCCACACCTTAAAGATTTCACAAACTTGGATGGAATTTTGAGGCATTTCATCACGTTGCAAAATTTTTCCTTAACGCTGACAAGTGTCACATCGGGTGACCAAGTCATGGGCATCTTTGTAAATCGTGGGCCAATAAAATCCTGAGTCAAAAATCTTTTTGGCGGTGTAGTTGACACCGTAATGTCCCCCGGTGGGTCCACTATGGCAAGCTATGAGGATGTCAACAGCTTCTTGGCCTGCAACACACCGCCAGATCATTTGATCCGTACATATTTTGAACAAATAGGGGTCATCCCAAAAATAATGTTTAACATCCTTGAAAAACTTGTTCTTTTGTCGGGACGACATCCCTTTAACAATGAAATTCCCCGCGTGGTAATTTGCATAATCAGCAAACCACGGGGTACTTGAGTCACTACGAGAAGTCACCATATTAAGTGTCTCGAGAGGAAATTTTTCATTCACCTCCTTTGGGTCGAGAACATTTTCATACGGGTTTTCTAATCGGGAAAGATGATCGGCCGCGAGGTTCTCGGCTCCTTTTGTGTCAATTACATTGAAATCAAACTCTTGAAGGAGGAGAACCCACCGGAGCAATCTTGCCTTGAAATATTTTTTAGCAAAGAGATATTTTAGGGCAGAGTGATCCGTATATACTACGCTTTTGTTCAAGATGAGGTACGACCGGAATTTTTCAAAGGCATACACCACGGCTAACATTTCTTTCTCCGTCGTGGTGTAATGCGATTCCGCCTCGTTCATTGTTTTACTAGCATAGTGTATAGGCCTAAAGTGTTTTTCATGACGTTGCCCCAAGACTGCACCTATGGCAAAGTCGCTTGCATCGCACATAAGCTCAAAGGGTAGGTCCCAGTCTGGAGCAATCAAGATTGGAGCTTCAGTAAGTTTTTTCTTTAATGTTTGAAAAGCTTGAATACAATCATCGGAAAAAATGAACGGAGTATTCTTCTCAAGAAGATGAGTCATTGGTCAGGAAATTTTGGAAAAATCCTTAATGAACCGTCGGTAGAAACCGGCATGACCGAGAAAACTCCGAACACCCTTTACGGTGGTGGGATGAGGTAACTTAGCAATCACATCGATTTTGGCTTTATCAACCTCAATCCCTTTTTTGGAAATCTTATGGCCAAGGACAATGCCTTCTTTTACCATAAAATGACTCTTTTCCCAATTAAGACAAAGATTGGTGTCTTCACACCTTTGAAGCATCTTGTCTACACGAGAGAGGCAATTTTCGAATGAATTCCCAAAAACCGAAAAGTCGTCCATGAAGACTTCCATTGTTTTTTCGATCATATCATGAAAGATAGCCATCATACACCTCTGGAACGTGCCCGGTGCATTGCATAAGCCAAAAGGCATGCGACGGTAGGCAAACGTTCCGTAAGGACACGTGAATGTTGTTTTTTCTTGATCATGAGGGTCGATGGGAATTTGAAAATAACCCGAGAAACCATCGAGAAAACAATAGTACTCGTTTCCCGCTAATCTCTCAAGCATTTGATCCATAAACGACAGTGGAAAGTGGTCTTTATGAGTGGCTTCATTTAACTTTCGATAGTCAATGCATACACGCCATCTCGTAACCAATCGAGTCGGAATTAATTCATTTTCATCATTTTCAACAACTGTAAAACCACCCTTTTTCGGTACGGAATGTACGGGGCTTACCCAATGACTATCCGAGATCGGGTAAATTAATCCAGCGTCAAGAAGTTTTTCAACACCCTTTTTGATTACATCGTGGATTTTTGGATTCACTCGTCTTTGGTGTTGAACCGCCAGTTTGTAGTCCTCTTCCATAAGAATCTTGTGAGTACAAAATTCTGGGTTAATACCCTTGATGTCGGAGAGTTTCCAAGCAATGGCTCACTTGTGTGACTTTAAAACCTTTATGAGAGCGGCTTTTTCCTCGACACTCAAGTCTTTAGAAATTATGACGGGCAACTTATTGTCACCTTCCAAAAATGCGTATTCGAGATGAGGAGGTAAGTCCTTATGTTTCTTTTATTTTTTTTTTTTTTTTTGACTTCGGGAAGTTCTTAATGAAGAAATTATCAGTTTTAGCTTCACAAACTTTCAGTTCTTTTTGAATTTTAGGCAAATAATTTCCTTAGTTAGGAGGGGGTGATGGATCATCATTGAGAAATGATTCAAGAAGAATTTAGACTTTGGAAGACATGCTTAGAGCGTGCGTCCTGGACTTCGGAGGAAGTTGGGATGTTGATCTTCCGTTGGTTGAGTTTTCATATAACAATAGTTATCATGCTAGTGTGAGATGTGCTCCGTTTGAGGCATTGCATGATAGAAAGTGTCGTTCCCCAATTATATGGGCTAAGGTTGGAGAAGGTCAGTTGATAGAACCTGATTTAGTGTAAGAGACTACTGAGAAGAATCTCACAGATTAAGGATAGACTTAAGGCTGCGCGTGATCGCCAGAAAAGTTATGTTAATAAGTGGAGGAAGCCTCTAGAGTTTAGTGTAGGTGACTTTGTCTTGCTGAAAGTGTCGCCTTGGAAAGGTGTGGTACGCTTTGGGAAGAAAGGGAAGTTAGCACCTAGATTTGTTGGACCTTTTGAGATTATTGAAAAGGTAGGCCCTGTTGCCTATTGGTTAGATTTGCCTGAGGAATTGAATGGTGTTCATGACATGTTTCACGTTTCGAACCTTAAGAAGTGTTTGGCTGATCTAACGCTGCAAGTGCCTTTGGATCACTACAAGAAAATGAAGTTAAGGCAACACCAATAAAGTGTTGTATTATGCCTTTAAGATGTTGCATTACGCATAATGTGACACTTTGTCAAGTGTTGCGTTATGTAACGTTGCCTTAGGTATATGCAACACTTATATATGATATTGCAACACTTTTCGAAAGTGTTGCCTATGTTTAACAATTTCCATACTACAAGGTGCAACACTTTTAAAATTAAATGCAACACTTTTTACACTCAACTGCAACACTTATACACACATGTGCAACACTCTTAGATTTAATAACAACACTTTTCACATTGATGTGCAACACTTCTTCATTTGGAATGAGTAAGTATACAACACTTTAATGTATCAAGTGCAACACTTTATAGTGATTTATCATATTATTGCAACACTCTTTCTGATGAAATGTAGCACTTTTATTCCAGGCAACACAAGTGTCGAATGTTTATAATACATAATTTTTTCACCAAGTCTAATATATAAATTGATATTTTCATTCCATG
This sequence comes from Tanacetum coccineum, assembly GCA_026074375.1. Taxonomy (NCBI): domain Eukaryota; kingdom Viridiplantae; phylum Streptophyta; class Magnoliopsida; order Asterales; family Asteraceae; genus Tanacetum; species Tanacetum coccineum. Next base: position 10,393 of record BQNB010058541.1, on the reverse strand, counting down.
ATATAAATAATCAAATACAATAAGAAAATATGATATTGTACTTTGACCAAGTTAATCAATGTAAAATAGCTAATATACATAATATCACAGACAAGTTATCTAATCAAAATTCCAGAAATCTTAGACATCTTCTTTGCAGCTCCCCACGTGTAACTTTCTTTTGGTAAAGTACCTCAAAGCAATATAGCCTGCTATACACGAAAACGATACAAGATTAGTTTTTTTCTACAAATCTTGAAATTAAAAGGATGCTACGGAGAAAATCAAGGTTGCCTGGAGCACCAGCAGAAGCATTAGCTCTCATATCAGGAAGACCCTATGGACCAAATGTAAGAAATTTACTAATCACAGTTATTGAGATTAAACAGGCTCTTAAAACTTTAAAAGATTACCTAAGGAAAGAGATCCAATAGGTTAGCATTCGGTCCAGCTGAAGGCATAGCTACTGGTGGTGCAGCTTGTGGGAGCTGAGCAGGAGGGTTTACAGCCTACACACCTGGCACTGGTGAAGCTCCAACAGTTGGAGGAAGTTTGGCTTTCTCATGTGTTATATGAATCGTATAGCACATTAAATAAATTAAGACTTCAAAACTACTAAACCACTTACAAAATAGAGATACTCTATAGCTCTTTCTGGATTGTTGAATGCAGCACGAAGAGCACGGACAAACGGTGTACCTATCCCAAATCCCTCCACCCATATCAAGAAGTTGTTGGACTGTACCCTCCAAATTACTTCCAGCAACCAAATTTGATGTTGCTTGATTGTACATGTTCTCCGACCTATATGAACAACCATCATTAACATACTTCAGTAATATAGACTTCAATAACTCACAATTTGATTAGCCAGGCAATCCTAATGGAAATATACTTACGGAGCATTCACAATAGATGCTGAAGCTACAGCTGGAGTAGCTGATTGAGCAGATACAGGCCTGCAATCACACCAGAAGTACAATAAATAGCAAAAAATATCTAAACCAAACAGAAAATGTCACAAAAAATAAAGGGGCCCACAAATAAGATACTATGGAGCACAGAGATGTAGCAGCTTAAGCTTATAGTGTCACAGCTGGAGCAGGAGCCTGAGTAGCCGCTGGTGCAGGTGTAGGGGCGCTTGTTAGAGGTGCCTGCATGACTGTAGATTCAATACACATCACACATATACTTAATGATCACTAATTAGATGAATGGAGATGTAGCTAAAAGAACACTACTAAACCCACATAAATAGCCAGCAACATGATTTACAAAACCTGACCATCAATAAACATTCAACATGGTTTCTTAAGACGGCTAAACATACACTACCTAACAACATATTTAGTCAATTTTAAATCATTAAACCTTATCAAGAAGAAGCAAGTGATACTTTTCAGAATCCTATGACAAGCTTTCCTTCAGACTCCAGTCTACTAAATGTTACTGAACCAAAATAATGGACGAGTCACCATTAAATTAAGAAATGCATAATTCTTGATAGATAAAATGTTAGGCTAACAAGTGGAGGCGGGCTGCCAGGTTGGGTCACGAATCAAAATAGGTGTGGGTTGAAACATGTCACTTGTAAGTATAGGTTAAACTTTTGGCTGGGTAGGGTTGAGCAGACCCGCTAACACTTTTTTGTCCATTTTAAAATATATTTTTTTATAGATAACCTGGGTGTAAACTATGATAATATAACAGAATATCATCAAGATAATAATATCATTATAATAACAAAGTGAGTTTGGGAATAAGCATGGTCGTTTACATTAAAAACAGACTTTGGATGACTTTTATCCTAGTTGACCCATTTGACTTGTTCCCCCTTTACCTATACTTTTCCATTCAATCCGTCACGTTGTACTCTTAAATTGCAATACAATATCAAATCTAAAACTTTCAACTTTGTTTAACGAGCCAAATCAAATTATGAAGCGTGAACAAAATATAAATCATGCAAGAGAGATTACTTGTGGATGAATGAATGTAGGCTGTTGACCATAGAATATTTGTTGTCCCATGATGGGACCACCAGGTGGGTACATAGGCATACGAGGTGCAACAGTAGGTACCATTACAATTGGGCGCATCCGTGAGAACTGTGCCTGCATGGAAAAATCAACTTGTCACACGAACATTTATTTGAATATCCTAACTCCAAAGAGCATAAAAATACAATGAGGACATACCTGCAACCTTGCCCTCCTGTCTTCCTTGCGTTGTGCAAGTGCGACATAGAGAGGTTTGCTACCAACCATCTTCCCATTCATCTCAAATAGCTATAAGAACAGGAAAGAAGTTAGCTTTTTATACTTCAGATTAAACAATTTAGATAAAAAATGATTCAAGAGATGTTTGCTTACAGCTCTAGAAGCTTCCTTGGAGGTCTAAATGCAACAAAACTAGACCCTTTGCTAGCTCCATTTGTATCTCGCATAACCTATTTAAAAAAAATTAGAGATATTGGGAAAATTTCAGCATAGTCAATTCCAAAGCCTAAAGTTTACGTAGAATAAGATACTTTTAGACCCACAAACCTTGCATGAAGTTATAGTACCATAAGAAGAAAACAACTCTTTCAAGCCTTCATCGTCAACTGTATCATCTAAATTTTTTTATGTATAGGTTCGGCCCTTGCAATTTGTCTACTGCCTCCTTCAAACTCTGCTCAAATCGTTGTTTTAATTTCTGTTCCCTCTCATTTTTTTGGGCTTTCCCAACATACCACTCTTAACTATCAATCTTCTAACCATTAAGAGCATCAACGACTTTTGCAGCATCCTCGGCATTCTCAAAGTTAACAAATCCAAAGCTTTTGGAGTTTCGATCAGCATTTCACATCACAAGAGCACTTGTGACAGTTCTATATTCACTAAATACCTTATTAAACTCCTCATCTGTGGTCGACTCTGACAGATTTTTGACATAGATATTAGTAAACTTTGTCTTGTGCATAGCCAGATCTCTTTCTTGTTTGTGCAAGGATCCCACTTATACTTGTTTGTCGTTTAGAAGCATGCCATTAAGTTTCTCAATAGCTTTTTGTGCACCTTCCTCACTGTCATATTGCACAAAACCGTACCCCTTTGACTGATTAACTTGATCCGTGTCTATCTTGCAAGAGAGAATGTTCCCAAATGCAGAAAAGGTATCATGCAGTGCCTTCTGATCGATTGCCTTATCCAAATTCTGTGTTATTCATATTTGCCAACAAAAGTCAGTCAGTAAAGAATAGGGGCGGACTTGGCTTATAGCACGGGTATGCACAAGCATACCCTCCGATTCGACGGGCTAGTGTATTTTTTTTAAGAAATATACATAGAGTGCATACCTTTCAAAAATATGGAACTTGAGTGCATACCCTATTTTGAAATCCTAGGCCCACCACTGGTAAAAAAGACTATAAGTAAGTTGAAACTGATCGGTACATGAAGAGTTTTGATACCTTGATAAATATATTCCGAGATCCACTTTTGCATAAACTAGGATCTCGACGAGAATACATTATTCTAATGGCATTGCCATTCAAAGAAGTGAAGTTCAGAACCTCTATTGCCCTTGCAGTTGTCAGAAACATAAAAGAAACAGTAAGGGAAACTACAGCCGGCTTAAATTACAGTTAATGGATAGCGGCAATGCATCTTGTTGAAACCGAATTGTAGGCTTCATAGATCGTTTTGCCCATCTAGGATATAATAACATTGAATGATATAAAGCACAGTGGAATAACAAATAAGAACATCAATGTTATCACAAGGTTTTCTTTATTCATACTAATAAACTATAAACTATTCAACTTTAATCAGTCGACTATGCTATCTAGATAACTAACTATTACACAAACTAATAAGCTAACTATTAGACTCTCATTGGAGAGATCTAACTATGATGGATAATAAAACTATTCACCTATTCACCTTAACCCATCTCTTTATATACTGAGAGATCTAAGAGTTTACAAGAAATCCTAGCTTTGATATGAAGCTAACTTAATATTGCACATTAAGTCCTTGTTGTTTCATCTTTTCTTCATATGTGGTTTTGTAATCATTAAATCTCAAAACCCAACAATCTTCCCCTATTTGATATTACAAAACAATCTTCATGTATGAAACAATCTTTAAAGCTTCCCCTTGAAATAAGATCTTCTTGTACATGTCACCACTCATAAATAAGCTGCAAACCATATAGTCTTCTTCCCTTTTTGTAATCATCTAATAGGGGTCTTCTGTAGATAAGCAACTTGTGAACACTTCCCCTTAAGTGGTACATGTAGATGGTTAAACATGTTAACAATAAGCTTCCCCTGAAACCCATATGTTTACCATCTCTTGAATCACGAACTCAGTAGGCTCCAAGTGGTAATTATTGATGAAAATCATCTAAGTGCAATAACATCATCCTCTCTTATGTGACTGTTGCCTCAGCCGGCGATCTACTTGCAATCCTTGTTTGTACTTGCAATCCATTGCATCAAATGTCTTCATAATACTCTCCAAAACAAACCATAAACTTTATCATCGTTCGAGACCCAAATGCGTCCAACAACCCAAAAAAAAATATGTCATCCGATATCTACCAAAGCTAGCGGTACAAACTAGCTATATCGAACTATCATTTAGTGACCATATTTCTGTCCCAAAACAGTCACTAAAACTATCACTGTATCGTTACAAAGCTGTCACAAAACAGAGGACTCCTTCCTCCCATAGGTAACAGTGACACTGTCTTTTGCTATTATGTCACTGTGCTGTCGCAAGTCCGAGTGGTGCTAACTTTATATAGAGCGTTACTAACTCTATATAGAGCGGTACTAACCTTTTGCTCGAACAGTACTAACTCTGAACAGCATTAAATCACGCCGAGCAGCATTTAAATCAAATAAATGAGCATGATTAAATTACCTTCATGACAATTTCAGCCCCAAACACATTCGTGTGTCATCATCCCACGTCTATGTGACTTCATCCTTGTTGCTTCTTTATTCAATCGCACCTGTACACACTTTCCATTATCCAGTTCGAGCCCCAGGCAACAATAATATATTCAAAAGTGCTCATCACGTGAACAATAGTTTTAATTATACAACCAAGCAGTAGTAACTAGTAACCTGGCAGCACAAAGTATATAAAACGAGCCTAGACAGTATCTGCATGCCCAAGATAAATATTCATCCAGTTCAATGTAGCACACGAACGGGCCATCATCATTTCTATACACGTAGTCCTAATAAAATTTAAAACCCATCAATTAGTTGCAACCTACTGTTATAACCACGTGCTGTACATCACAGCAGTACTAACAAAAAGGCAGCAGTATTAATCCATCAAACTAGCAGTATTAAAATTTTCTTTGAGCTCCTTCCTCCCATGGTCCTTTTGTGACACTCTTATTAACAAGAAAGTGTCATTAAATCCCATTTTAATCACAACACCATGCGACTTCCATTGCTACCTTTACACAAGCGAATCCAAAACCCTAAAGCTTAGGGTTTGAACTTCCTGTTCACGCCATACATCCAAGACCATAAACACAACTTTTGTATCAATTCTTTCCTGATAACCACAAATCCACAAAAGACTTGCTACATGTTCGCACAAATCCTAAAACAAGTATTAGGGTTTCTCGTCAATCATTAATGTTGTTGGTTCTTTTGATATCACCTGCTGCTTCTATATCAAGCCACGAACCATAACAGCACGAACCCACAATCATCAAACAGCCACATAAATTAGGGTTTGGGGAGAAACCCTAGTTTTCATGTTCACCATTGCAACGTGCTGTAATACACAAAACTTGCTGCTATCTTTGAATCCAAACGTACCTGCTGCTCCATTAGCCAAAAACATACCAGGCTACATAATCAGATCACATCATCACCTCTTCTTTTTCTGAATTAATGCCTACAAGTCATGCTAATTGCATCACAGCTAGGGTTCATCGTCGATCCCAGACCAACTCACCAATAGCCAGTCGAAACAATAATAATAACGATTGATCCCAGATCAATACTAATTATTCATTACCAGATGCAACTAACAGCTTATGAACAAAAATCAAATCAAGTAGAGATAAAAACATGATCGAACCTCATATTTTTCACAATTAGGGTTGGAAAAACCCTAATATCAACACATCAGATATAGTGGCATTAAGAAACACTATGAACAAGCAACACGTCATATCAAAACCTTTTGATCTTAGATATCAAGAGCAACCCGCTCTGATACCAATTGTGAGTTCCAAACTAAACATATCGTTACAGCCTGCTAAGGGTGATAGCCAACTTATACAAATACAGATTGACTATATAGAAATACTGACTATGAATACTAATTGTATATGTGGAATCTACCCAATAGTACTAAAAAGAACGATGAAAAACTAAACTTTGATTTCTATTAATCTGTTAAAGTGATTACAGATTACTAACTATGAGATATGGTTGTATGAGATGAGTTGTTCTTCTTCTTCTGTCTCTAATGTCGTAGGGTTCCTTTTATAGACCAAGGATGAACCCTAACAGACTTACAAAATGCATAAAAGATAATACATATCCTTTCCTACGATATCCCATACATATCTCTTAAATGGTACTAACTATTTTCTACTAACGGTACTAACTATTTGATCAGTACTTAACATTTTGTACTGTCGGTACTAACTATTACTAGCGGTACTAAGTATAGACCTAACGGTACTAAGTTAGGAATGTATATTTCCCAACAATCCTCCCCTAAACATGATTGTTGAACTTGTTTAACTTCATGTTTCTT
>BQNB010058540.1:3937-37722 GCA_026074375.1 Tanacetum coccineum | reverse complement strand
CCTTGTTGCAAGTATTACACTTGACAGTGCAAGGTCCTATGTGATACAAAGTGCATTTCTTACACAAAGGACGGTTTCCAGTAAACTCATTGTTTTCAGTTAGGGTGACAGCATAAGACCTGAAGGTTTCCTGTCTTCTGTTTTATTGTGGTTGGTGATTATTGTAGCGGTTGTTGGTGTTGGTGTTACGATAGTTGTTGAAAGTTCTTCTGTCATCAAACTTTCGTTTGTGATCACTTGATACTTACACCGGAGTGTTCTTTGTTACCTGATCTATTAGCCTTTGGGCTATGTTAATGGCTTCCCCTAGAGTTTGAGGTTTAGAGGCGGTGACATTCCCTTCAATAATTCAAGACAATCCCCCGATGAAAACTTCCATTATTTTCTTAGAATCTGGCACCATAGTGGGACATACGGTTGCCAATTCCTAGAATCTTCTCACATATGCCTTGAGATCATTCCCCTTCACAGTCAGACGGTAAAATTCATCTTCCATCTTCTGGACCTCAGTTCGGGGACAATACTTCTTTATCAAAAGCTTCTTGAATTTAACCCAGGTAATCTTGTAAGCTTCTTCAATCCTAATAGGTTGGGCAAAAGAATTCCACCAGGATAGAGCTTCTTCAGTTAAAGTACCAGTAGTAAACTTCACCTTGTAGTCTTTGGTATAGTTGCTACAGGAAAACACTGATTCAGTTTGCTCAAACCAGTGGATAAGTCCAACAGCTCCTTCTGAACCTTTGAAGTTGATAGGTTGGTAGCTCATGAACTCTTTGTAGCTACATTTTCTTGCTATAGGAGTTTCTCTTTCTCCAGTGTTCCTATTGGTATTGTCTGCATTTGCCATTATTGCAGCTTATGCTTCTAGAGCTGTGGTAACACTGACAGCAACTAGTTTCTTGATGGCAGCTTGAGTCATGGCTGGTGCTTCAGATGTTGATGTCCTTTTGGGAGGCATTCTATCAACATAAAACAACACGTAATAAGAATGATATCACAATTCTTTCCTTAAAATGCTTAAGGTTTAAAAATAAACATTGTCATAATAGTGATATCATAGATACTTATTTGATATGAATTCTAACAAGTATCTAACTTATTAGTATATTTTGTTGGGGTTACGGTAAAATTCATAATGATGAAGATGGAGATGTAATATAGGACATAGGATGAATATGAAACAATGAAGTACAACAGGATCACCATTACATTATATCATGAACAACTTGCCTTTGTACTGTACATAGTCAAAATTTGACAAGTGTTGTTATTTATACCACACATCCCGTGGCTAGGTTCTAACAAAATCTATAACTAGTGTTTAATCTAGTAGTCTGATGGTCCTTCATGGCTGGGTGTTCTTAGGCGTTCATAGATTGCTTTCAGAAGACTTTCCTTATTGTCTTGGTGACGAGCCTGTATTACTGGATATCTTTGATGATTTGTTATTGATTAGCAATCCTGAAGCAAGCCTGGAAAATCTTTGCTGATTATTTACTAATTGCCTTCTTGGATGTTATTAGCAATTTGAGGATTTACGAGCCTTTTCGGAGTCAGTTTCCAGATTGTCAAAATCTTGTTGTATGATCACCCGACCTTTTCCAAGACCTTCTATTTTGTCTTCTATAGTGCTCAATGTAGTCGAGAGATGATTTTAGGTGAATTCCAAAATGTTCACCTCAATTTGCTCCTCGGGACCGTTCCGACTTGTCTTATGAGAGTTATTTTCCTATCTTAAATGCTTGAGGTAGGGGCAGAAGTAGAGGAGGATGATCGGTCACGGCCTCGTTTCTTAAGTGGTAATAATTATCAAAAGAAGAAAAGAATTCTTGAGGACTTATTATTGGAGATTGCTTTGAAGATGGAGACACAATAGTTGGGTGGTGGGAATAGGTGTGATTCTTTAGCATAATATGAAGCATGACTTCATACTAGGGTGGGTCATCATGAAAAAGTGAAAGAGTTGGTGGAGATATTGGATCTAAACGATATGATGTTTTTGAGAGCGAGAATAAGTATTTCTCTAGTGAAGGGGATGGGTGGGACATAGTCCCGGTGTTATGAAGCTCGGGGATATAGTCAGGAAAGTTGGAGGAAAAAGCATACTCAATAACGGAAGTAGGAGTGGTTGGAGATGTAAGACACATTACTTTGTTAACCATATCCAAGTGGTATATTACTATATGTTATTTATATATAGTATAATATTATGTTCTTTACATAATATTCCTGAAACTGTTAGTGGCACGGTATGAATTTTTTGGATAGTAAAAATAAAAATGTATTTTTTTTTATTTTTTTTTTTTTTTTTTTTTTTTGTTTTTTTTTTTTTTTTTTTTTTTATTTTTTTTTTTTTTTTTTTTTTATATTTTCTTTTTTTTTTTTTTTTTTATGTGTTTTAGTATTCCTATTTTTTTTTTTTTATCATTTTTTTTTTTTTTTTCTTTTTTATTTTTTTTTGATTTTGAGCAGTTTATTTTTTTTTTTTTTTTATTTTTTTTATTTTTTTCTATTTATTTTTATTTTTTATTTTTTTTTTTATTTCTTTTTTTTTTTTTATTTTTATTATCTCTTATTTCTTCTTTTTTTTTTTTTTATTTTTATTAGGTCCCTGCTTATCTTTATTACGTTTATTTTTTTTTTTTTTTTTTTTATTTTTTTCTTTTTTTTTTAGTTTTTTTTTTTTTTTTTTTTTTTTTTTTTTTTTTAATTCTTTTTTTTTTTTTTTTTTTTTTATATTTTTATTTTTATATTTTTTGTTTTTTTTATTTTTATTCCTTTTATTTTCTTTATTTTTTTTCTTTTTTTTTTTTTTATTAGTGGCTGTTTATAAGTTAAGGTTTCAACCTTGTTCTCTTATTTTCGTTGGCTCTTGTAGCCTAATCTATAAATCCCCCATTTTGTCAAATAGCCAAGCAGAAAGCTAATTCTGGGGTATTATTTCATAGTACAACAAGTCATATTCATATGAAAAATTGACTCAAAAGAGACGTTTTTTAAAAGATAAGTTATCATTCCATTATTTCTTCAGCGTTGTTTCAAACAGGGGTTCCAAAACATCTACATGAAAACATAAATAGTTTTAATGATAAAAAGTTTTTAGCTTCTTCAAGGTCAGTCCTAACTCGTGCACTTAAGATGACTCAGTTACCTGAGATAAACATGCTAAAAAGGTCATCAACATAAAGGTTGGAGATGAAATTCATTTGGTTTATGTTAAACTGTTTGAATCAATGTCATATAACAGTGGTTTACGTTGTTATATCCCATAAGTGTTTTATAACAATTGTATAAAGTACTATTATCTATAGAAAACAATATTTATTGCCCTTAGTCATTGACAACCAAGACCTTGAGGATAATAAATTAATCACATTGGAGTTGTGCCCCCCAGGGGTGCCTTTTGCCAAACCACCACATTAGGATTAAAAATGACAGTGAGTTGTGTTACCGAAAGTATAGGTACACAACGGGGGAGTTCTCAGTACCAAATTAGATTTTTATATTCACAGCATTCACGCTCACTCCGAAAAGTACACTAACGGTTCATGTTTTGTGGAGGTTCTTATTGGAAAGTGAGGACATTAGGCAATAATATATACAAGAGAGCATACAGTTGGAAAAAAAACTTCGTATTCTGGTTTATAGCATCGTATCCCACTCGCGGCGTTTATGAAAGTTTATAGCATGTATCCCCCTCGCGGGTTTATGAAAACATTAGAAGATTTAAAATGCGAGGCTATGACCTCACCTTAATAGGGAAAATCTGATTGATGGCAAAAGTATATCAAGTGAAAGTAACGGCCTCGTCATGCAACCTGGGGTAATATGTTAAGTCTTAGTTTGATTGTTTATGTTTCAAAATTTCATGATGTTTAATCATTTGATTTATTAATTTATAGAAATATTGTAACACTCTTCGGGCCATCATAATTCAGAGTCATGTTATAAACGTTTGAGGAGCCAGGACACTTTAAATCGTAAATCCAGCAAACTCGTCAAAACATATATCCAAATGAAACTCCTCACATGAAGCTCCATAGTAACGTGACACGATAAGATTTTAAGTTTCTTCAAAAGCTAGTCGATGATAAATTACGTTAGATATATAACATAATTTATTTATAATGCGTCGATCGATGATTAATAGCGATAAATGTATCGGGTTTTAATAAAATTGAGTTTTATAATATTAATATATATTTTATAATTTATATAAAAATATTATATTTTATATTTTAAGTTTGCAAAAATAGCAATAAATACCCTTGATTTATAAACTTTTACAAATTTAGTCCTTTATATATAAAGTATATGTAATTTAAACCTTTAACTTTAGAACTTGGCAAAACAGCCCCTTGTAGTTATAGCTTTAGGAAAATGACATTTTCAGTCCCTCTAGTTATAAATTTTAGAAAGTTACGATATATACCCCTATGCATGAAAACATTTGCAAATCAAGTCCAAAATTCATAATTTTGATATTTTTGAAATCCAAAAGAGTTTTGCAGGTCATGGCTTATTAGAATAAGCTAAAATAAGATGTTCTAACGTAACAAAAGTTTAGAAAAATGATTCGTTAGCTAGAAAATCAAAACGGGTCATTTTTAGGGTTTTAACCAAAACACATGGGTTTTAAGGATTCAAGGGTTTTTTTTTTTTTAAACAAGATTCATAATAGCTCCCCTTATGAGACTTAGAATATTTCCCTAAAACAAATTATGAGTTCGTTGAAACAATATTTTGAGCTTACTTGAGCTTATATGGGTCGTATGAGCTTATTTGGATTCGTACGCCTAGAAAACAACTTCAAGGGCTTCTTTTTCTTGATTCTTGGCTTCAATTCTGATCTTAAGGCTTCTCTTGATCCTCCTTGGTCTGATTTAGAACTCCATTTGTGTTTGTGATGAAGATTTGAGGTGTGTTTGAAAAGTATGTGTATGTATGCGTATATATAGTACTCGAACACCCTTGGTGGCCAAGTTTTCTTGGTGTGGTAGCCAAGGGTTGTAGGGGAATGACTAAGGGAAGCTAGGTGATGAGTATGGAGAGCTAGGAGTGTAGCTTTGCAAGGTGGAAGGGTTGTGGGGGGTTCGGTTTGCAAGAAAGGTGACGAAGGGGGTGTTTGCTTGGTAACCAAGTATTGTAGCAAGCAAGGAGGTAAGGAGGTGGTTAAGGTGCTTGGTGGTGATGTAGTAGTGAGGTCATGGTGGTGCTTGGATGCTAGATTGGTTTAAAATGGGTCAAAAATGAAATAAAGGGGTGTTGGGTTTGAATTTAGGTCCGAGTTAGGGTTTTTGGATTTAAATTCGAGTTAGGGTTAAGGTTTAGGATAGATTAGGGTTTAGGATTAAGGTTTTATTATTAGGATTAGGGTTTAGGTTTAAGGTTTAGGTTTTAAAATGAAATTAGGGTTTTAAAACTAGTTTAGGGTTTCGGGTTAGGGTTTTAGGTTTTAGGACGTAGATTAGGGTTTAGGATTAGGGTAATTAGGGTTTAAATGTTGTGCATTAGGAGCTTGTACTTAGTGCTTAAGTAATGGTAAGAAACTAGAAGAAAAATGGTGGTAAAATGAGCTTATTTGAATCCGTGCTTTATTGATTTGTACATTGAGCTTAAACGTGTTGTACCATGGTTTTGGAGGGAAGTATGATTCAAATATTATGCTATGATACTTGTACACATGCCTTGAATACTTGTACATTCATTTTATATGTGTACATTACATATAATTAGGGTTTTGATATAAACGTTTAATGTTTAAAGTTCGTTTTGAAATAACGTTGTAAAGGTACGTTAAATGGGTAAAGAACTGGTAAAAATGATATTAAGATATAGACTTGACATATTAGGATGTTTACATGATATAAACATAGATAGAATTGGCATAGGTAGGTTGCGTGAGCTCGTTTACTTTAGTTATGTAAACTACGTTACATAATGGAATAAAGCAAAAAATTTCCCTGTAAAAATGTAGTATATATAATAGATGGATATTACAGTGCATCTAATTTAATAGATGGATAATTACATTGATAAAAATTACAGGTTGTTATAGTCTCCCTCCCTTAAAAGAAATCAGATGTTTGAAAACAGATGTGGATACTTGGCATGAATTTGATCTTCGCGTTCCCACATAAATTCTGGTCCTCTTTTAGAGTTCCATCTTACTTTGATTATAGGAATACGACTTTGTCTTAGTTGCTTGACTTCTCGATCCATGATCTCTACTGGTTCTTCCACAAAGTTGAGTTTGTCATCGAGTCGAAGCTCTTTCATTGGAATGACAAGGGATTCGTCAGATAAGCATTTCTTTAGATTAGAAACGTGGAAAGTACTGTGGACATTACTGAGCTCTTTAGGAAGCTCAAGTGTATATGCCACTGGGCCAATCCTATTTCAAGGATTTTGAAAGTCCCTATGTACCAAATACCAGGGATTAAGCTTTCCTCGTTTTCTGAATCGGATGACACCTTTACGAGGTGACACTTTTAACATAACACGATCTCCAACTTGAAATTCTAAAGGCTTTCGCCTTACATTGGCGTAACTTTCTTGCCGATTTTCTTCAAGCTTGCAAGCGTTGTCGAATTTGCACTATCTTTTCAGTGGTTCTGATTATTTCTTGTCCGCGAGAGTTGAACATCTCCAACTTCGGCCCAGCAAACAGGTGATCTGCACTTTCGACCATAAAGTGCCTCAAATGGTGCTGCCTTAATACTGGCATGGTAACTGTTATTGTAAGAAAATTCTACTAATGGTAAGTGGTTTTCCCATCCTTTTCCAAAATCTATAACACAAAGGCTCGAAGCATGTCTTCGAGTGTTTGGATGGTTCTTTCACTTTGTCTATCATTTTCAGGATGATATGTCGTACTCATACTATTGAGTAGACTAACTAGCCTTCTGTAAAGATATGCCAGCATCCCCCCACTGGATGTAAAATGACTGTCATGATCCGAGATGATAGATATTGGTACTCCATGCCGGGAGACTATTTCTTTGATGTATAACCTTGTAAGGGTTTCCATACTATCTGTCTCTCGGGTAGGGATGAAATGTGCGGATTTGGTAAGGCGATCGACAATGACCCAGATTGTGTCATGTCTGTTTGAGGTTTTGGGAAGTTTTGTGATGAAATCCATCGTTATTCTTTCCCACTTCCACATAGGAATCTTCGGTTGTACCAGTAAGCTGGATGGCTTCTGACATTCCGCCTTAACTCTAGAACATGTCAAACATTTGCCAACATATTCAACGATGATTGCCTTCATGTTAGGCCACCAATAGAGTTTCTTTAGATCCTGATACATCTTGTCAGAACCTGGGTGAATGGAATACTTTGATTTATGGGACTCATGCATGATTAAGTCTCTCAGATTACCAAAGAGTGGTAACCAGCTTTGGTTTGCAATAAAACGAGTTCCATCAGGATGTATTTCAAATGCTTTTATACCATTCCTTGTAAGTTCTCAGCCTTGATGTTTTCTTCCTTGATTGCCTCGGTTTGAGCTTCAAGGATTTGTGTTGGTAACTTTGGGTGAATGATCATAACTAATGATCTAACTCGGAGTGGTTTGATTCGTTCCTTCCGGCTTAAGGCATCTTTTACGACATTTGCCTTTTTTCTAGGATGGTAGCGAATTTCACAATCGTAATTTGCAAGCAATTCTAGCCATGCGTTGTCACATGTATTAACTTCTTATTTGATCAAGGATATGCTAAAGACTTTTATGATCAGTGAACACAGTACGTTTTTGTGCCATAACAAATAGTGTCTCCCAATTTATCAGAGCTAAACTACTGCTCCTAATTTCGAGATCATTTATGGTATAGTACTTTTCATTGAGCTTGAGTTGTTTGTGATGCAAATGCAATAACCTTCTCTCTTTCATTAACACCACACCCAGAACTTTGATGGGATGCATCACAGTAAACAACAAAATCGTCATTTCCTTCTGGTAATGCTAAGATTGGAGCTTCACATAGCTTCTGTTTTAGTAGTTGAAAAGCCGACTCTTGGTCTTCTCCCCAGATATACTTCTTGTTTTTCTAGGTTAATTCAGTCAAAGACTTTGCAATCTTTGATAAATCTCCGATAATAACCGCACGTCCCTATAATTGAGTATTTCCCCCCCAGTGGTGTAGTAGGCAGAGGTTCCAATTCTTAACTGTTTTAAATCTTGGCGGAGTCAACATGAAGTCCTTGACTATCAATTAAGTGTCCAAGAAATTGCACGATACGAATCCAGAAATCACACTTAGAGAACTTGGCATACAACTTCTCTTTCTTGAGTAAATTCAGGATTATTCTCAGTATGATTTGCGTGCTCTCTTTGTTACGGGAGTAGATAAAATATCATCAGACGAACACTATATACAAATTTGTCCAAGTATGGTTTACACACACGGTTCATGAGATCCATGAATACAGCAGGTGCGTTAGTTAAACCAAATGGCATTACTTGAAATTCATAATGTCCGTATCTTGTTCTGAAAACAGTCTTGGGAATATCTTCATCCCTTACTCTCAGTTGATGATAGCCTGATCTTAAGTCAATCATCGAGTAGACACTCAAACCTTGAAGTTGGTCAAATAAGTCATCAATCCTGGGTAACAGGTAACGATTCTTTACGGTAAGTTTATTCAACTCTCGATAATCAATACACATTCCGAAATATCCGTCTTTCTTTTTGACAAATAAGACCGGAGCTCCTTAAGGCGAGGTACTTGGTCGGATAAAACCTTGATCTGATAACTCTTGAAGTTGGTTAGATAGTTCTTGCATTTTGAAGGAGCTAATCTATAGGGTGCTCGGGCTACAGGTGTTGTTCCTGAAATTAGATTATTTGGAATTCTACTTGGTGAACGGAAGGAAGGCCAGGTAGATCTTCAGAATAACTTCTGTGAATCTCTGACTACTGGGATCTCTTTTTAGTCTTTTCTTGTCTATTAACCTTTGTCTTTTCCATTAACTTGATGTATGAAAAATTAACACCTCGGATATGTATCTTTCGGTTTTTATACAGGATATGAGACTTAGTCGGATTTTACTTTGATTATCTCGGATGATCAAAGTTTCACCGTTGATTGGGATGTGGATGACTTTCTCGTCACAGATAATTCTAGCATGATACTTGGATAACCAATCCATACCAATGACGACGTCGAAACTACCGAGTTTGATCGGCATAAAGAACAATTTATCAAAAAGGTTATTTAAAACAAAGTCAGGGTGCAACCCTGAATAATCGGTTTGTGCTTACTAGTTTTTCTGGTCAGACCCATTTTGATATGGTAAAAGGTCTCTAATTGTAAATGGATGGAATATTTAACATAGAGGTAAAAAAAAAAAAAAAAAATACAAGAGATATAAAAGATACTGAAGCTTTTTATCGGCCTCCAGAAGTCAAATTATACTCTAGCTAGAATTTGTTTTAGAAGGAACATACCGTGACTAAGTTGGGTCTTGTGTGACATTCCGTTATAATCCTATCCCTCAGCATGTAAAAGGTCTCTTCCTGGGCATTTGTAGTTGAAGGTCTTTCGGCACTCGATTTGCATAATTCCCTTTCCTCTTCACAAGGCATGACAAGTAATATCACTGGTAGCTAGATTACTTCCAGTGCTGCCCTTGTTTTTTGCAGTCCTTGGTCATTATGGCCCACCTTATTGCAAGTATACACTTGACAGTTGCAAGTCTAGTGATGACAGAGTGCATTTTTACTTAAGAACTGTTCCATGTATTCCTATTGTTTTTTCAGTTGGGGTGGCAGCATAAGCCCTGAAGGTTTCCTGTCTTCTGTTTTGTTGTGGTTGGTGATTATTGTAGCGGTTGTTGGTGTTGGTGTTATGGTAGTTGTTGTTATTGAAAGTTCTTCTGTCGCCAAACTTTCGTTTGTGATCACTTGATACTTGCACCGGGGTGTGCTTTGTTACCTGATCCATTAGCCTCTGGGCTATGTTAATGGCTTCCTCTAGAGTTTGAGGTTTTAAAAGCAGGTAACATTCCCCTTTAATACTTCCAAGGCATCCCCAAAAACAAAAACCCTATGAAAACTGTCCTCATTTTCTCCATAATCTGAGCATCCACCCCATATAGACACAAGATTGCCGAATGTCACTAAGAATCTTCTCACATATGTCTTGAGATCATTCCCCTTCATAGTCAGATGGTAAAATTCGTCTTCCATCTTCTGGACCTCAGTTCGGGGACAATACTTCTTTATTAAAAGCTTCTTGAATTCAACCCATGAAATAGTTGTAAAGCTTCTTCTATCGCCAATAGTATTGGGCAAAAGAATTCCATTAGGAATAGAGCATCTCAGTTAAAGTACCATACAAACTTTACCTTGCATTCTTCGGTAAAACATTTGCTAATTGGAAACACTGATTCAGTTCGCTCAAACCAGCGGATAAGTCCAACAGCTCCTTCTGAACCTTTGAAGGTTGAGTAGGTTGCAGCTCATGAACTACTGTGTAGATACTACCTTCCTTGCAACAGGAGCTTTCCTCTTGTCTGTGGTATTATCAAATTATGCCATGTTAGCGGCTGTGCTTCCAGAGCTGAGGAAACACATCAGCAACTAGTTTTCTTTTGACAGCCTGAGTCGGCTATGCTTCAATGTTTTACGCCTTTGGGAAGGCATTCTATCAACATAAGACAACACGTAATAAGAATGATATCACAAGTCTTAAAACGCAATGCTTATTTTTAAACTTTAAGCATTTTAACAATAGTGATAATTGAAATCATAGATACTTTATTTGAGATGATTCTAACAAGTATCTGATTTATTAAAGTCACGGTATATTCATAATGATAGACAGAGATAATGATGCATATAATTAAAATTTCTCTGTGTATCGTTAGCTCCATGTGGATATAGATGAATAATATAATCGGTAATAAAAACAACAAGGTATAACGGATCACCATTATATTATATCATGAACGACTTGCCTTTATACTGTACATAGTTAAATTTGACAAGTGTTGTCATTTATACCACACATCCCGTGGCTAGGTTAAAAGCTATAACTAGTATTTAATCTAGTAGTTCAATGGTCCTTCCTGGCTGTTCTTGTGTTCATAGATTGCATCCAGAAGACTTTCCTTATCTGCTTGGTGACCGAAACCTGGATATTTTCGATGAGTTTTTCCTAGATTTAGCATCCTGAAGCGAGCCATAAGCAATCTTGTTGTTATTTCCCATTTGCCTTTCTTTGATTTAGCAATTGAATACGATAACTCCGTGAGTTCAGCTTCCAGATTGTCAAAATCTTGTTGTATGATCACCCGGCCATTTCTAAGACCTTCTATTTTGTCTTCTATGTGTTCAATGCGGTCGAGAGAGAGTTCATCTAGGTGATTCAAAATTTCCTCAATTTGCTCCTCGTGACGTTCCAGACTTGTCTTACGAGAGCTTTCTCCGATCTTAATTCTTAGGTAGGGCATAAGTAAGATGATGATCGGTCACGACCTTTGTTTTTCTAAGTGGCAATAATTCCTCAGGAAGAAAAAATTCTTGAGGATTAACATTGGAGATAGCATTGAAGATGGAGGCATAATAGTTGGCGGTGGAATAGGTGATTCTTTAGCATAATATGCTTGCATGACCTTCATATAGGGGTCATCATGAAAATTGAAAGATTGTGAATATCTTTTGGAACTAAACCAAATGAGTTATTTGAAGAGCTAGAATAAGTTTTTCCTGGTGAAGTTGGGACATAGTCCCTGTGAAGCCGGGGTTGATAGTAAAGGGAAAGTTAGAGGAAAAAGCATCCTCAATATTGGAAGTAGGGTGGCTGGGAGAAGACATCACTCTGTTAACAACCCAGTGGTAAATAACATAAGTTATTTATATAATAGTAAAATAGTTATGTACTTTACATACTATTCCAGAAGATGTAGTGGCACGGAGGACTTTATTGGATGGAAAAAAGAAAAGTAGTTATAGTTAAGGTTTCAACCTTGTTTTCTATAATCGTGGCTCTTGATACCAATCTATTACACCTCCATTTTTGACATATAGCAGCGAAAGCTAATCTGTGGTATTATTTCATAGTACAACAGTCATAATCATAGAAAATGACTCAAAAGAGACGTTTTTAAAAGATAAGTTATCATTCATTATTTCATCAGAGTTTTTACAAACAGAGGTCCCAAAATCTATATGAAAACATAAAGTTTGAATGATAACAGTTTAGCCATCTTCAAGTCTATGCCACTCCGTGCCATAAGTTGCTCAATTACCTACGATAAACATGCTGAAAAGGTCAACACAATGGTTGGGTGATATTCATAGGTTTATAGTAAACAGTTTGAATACAAGTTCAATAGTAAGTTACATTGTGTAATAATTGCAATGAGTACAATTATTATAGAAAATAGTATTATTGCCCGAAGCTCATGCATTGAGACCTTGAGATAATCAATAATCACAATAAATTTTCCCAACGGGTGCCTTTGCCAAACACCCGCATAGTGTTTCAAATGAAGTGCGTTTAGTTTTTAGAAAGTATAGGTACACCAACGGGGAAGCTCAGTCCCAAATAAATCTATTCACAGCATTCGCGTTTACTTCGAAAAGTAATTAACGGTTCATGATAGTGGGGTCTTAATGGCAAAAGTAAGGACTTAGGCAATAATACATCAGGATAGCAAAGGGACTTAAAACAGATGCAAGAAAATATTAAGATAGCATACATTTAGAAAACACTTGTTTTTCATGGTTATGCATGTATCACCCCTCGCGGGGTTATGAAAACATTAGAAGATTTAAAATGCGAGGCTATGAGCTCACCATGTAAGCAGGGAAAACTGATTGACGCAAAAGTATATGAAATGAAAAGTAAACGCTTCGTCACTCAAAAAACAACATAGGTTAATATGTCAAGTCTTAGTTTGATTGTTTATGTTTCACAACTTTACAGAGTTTAGCATTTATATTTGATTTATTAATTTATGGAAGTATTGTATCACTGTTCAAGCTATCATAATCTAGAGGCCATGTAGTATCGTTTGAAGAGCCAAGACACTTTAAATCGTAAACCCAACAAACTCATCAAAACCTGTGGTATACCGTATATCATAACACGGTCGAATCTTGTATCTGGCTAGTTTCTATGTTCTAGAGAGCAGAAACACTTGAGAAGAAGAATATCTTAGAGAGAGAAAGTGTTATCTAATGAAATGAAAAAATGAACTAGCTTATCTCTTCAAAGTTGGAAGAGACTTGGAAGAGACTAATAAGTACTTACAATATACCGGGTATTCGTACCTGACTAAAACCCGAAAAACTACTATTAACTATTAAACTAACGGCTATAATAAACAGTATAATACAATGGGTGACCGAGTCTTTTTCTAAAATCTAACAAACTCCCCCTAAAGGGAGGTCACCCCTTGACAATACTGAATTTTAATCAAACTTTCAGTCTTAGCTTCGTAGACATTTGATATCTTGTACATTTGGGATAGTAATCTTTTGATTCATCTTACGCTTGTCTTTGACTGTGCTCTTGAGCTTATCTTTGAGATCATCCCCAATACACATAATTCTACATCATCCTGTGATTGGATCGCCATCTTTGTGCTCTTGTGAAGAAATCCATGACATCAGAGTTTGTGGAATCTTTACCTCTCAACCTTTATGAGGACCTTCATAACATCAAACAAGTGTAGGTCGTGTCCCCCCCCCCCCCCCCCCCCCCCCCCCCCCCCCCCCCCCCCCCCCCCCCCCACCCCCCCCCCCCCCCCCCTTTGACATATACGCGAATTATTCACATTTACTCTCATGGAACTTCGGAATTTCCATCCCATCCTCCAACTTTTAGGATTTCCTTGAATGAAACAGTTTAGTAAAAAGAGAAACTGATTTGAGAAGACAGACTAAGTGTTCTTATGAAAGAATTTTAGTAACACGTCGAGAGTTTTGATTAGTTGTCAAATGGTCAATAACCGTCAATATTCTTATACTGGAACAAGATTTGATTCACAACGGAATCGCTACCGTCGTTTCTTTCCAGTTGCACAAGATTGATTTCTTTATAGAATCGCACTAAGTCACCTACCTAGAGCTTCTTTGATGTTGGCTCTAGCAGGATTGCCATCTTCATCAGGAAAAACCATTCGTTTCACTCGGATGTTCTGGCAATTATCACAATGATAAATGCGTAGGATCTTAGGATAACTGTTTTCCACAGTAGTGTGAAAGACCAATAGAATTGGATAGTGTCCTAATGTAGATTAATTGATGTCTCTTGGCTCTAGACTCATAGTGCATTTTGGTTCAAGTAAACGGAGGCTTGGAGCAGAAAGTGCCACCCTGTTCAGTATCAGACCTAACTCGGAGTGAGAATTCAATAGATAACGTGTTTGTCTTCCGATAGAGAATGAAACAAAAATCTTTTGAAAAGATTTCTGAGTGGCTAGGGAGGGTTGTGCATTGCATCACTAATCACTCACTGGTCATGAAGACGAACTTCAATGTCATCAATCATCTAAGTGATTCTGGCAGCATATGAATTGACCTCGTTTCTGCCTAGTGATGGAGGCTTCTTTCTTTACACCATTAATCTTTACAATTCCTTTTAATTTTCAACCCTTCAGTGCTTGACCAACTCATGACTAGAACCATGTTGGGTTTATCCATTACTAAGCACCATCTCAGTCGCACTTTTCCCTTATTCATCACACTTTTACAACATCCTTTTTCATGTCATACCTAAGGACTTCTACACTAACTAGTGGATGTCCCTGGTTAGCATCCCTCCGGTTATGGCTGGATCAAAGGGATTAGTACCTAACCTAAAACTCCAATTAAAGTAAAAATGCATGGTCGGTCTCTTTTGAATAAAGTTGCTCCTTCCATAAAACCATTGAAAATTCAATTAAGGTACGTAGATATAAATAACAAGCGTTAAGTACCTCGATTGTTTGACATTTTTCAGAAACAGCTCTCCCACCTCAAAATGTCTTCGGTATTCGAAAGTGTTTCAGAGCATCGTTTAGGCGTAGTATAAGATTCCCTAATAATCACTGTTCTTATTATACACATAGTTTAATTCACATTTCTCCCCAATACAAAAAAATTTTAAACCCTGTGACATTTATGGGATACTCAATTGATTTAAATAAGTTATAAAATTTGAGGAGAACAGTGTGGCCTTAATTCGCAAGAGACGTGAAAAGAGACAAATAACTGCTCCCCCTCAATCGTATGAGGGATATAAATTACTCCTATACTTAACCATCAAGAGATTAAATACCAACTACGAATGAACAAGGTAAATTAGTCACAATAGAGAAATAAGATTGACCTTTGATTGTCATGACGATTCGTCACGTAGTTCCTGTTGACAGCCTGTATCCAATATCTCTTATTTCTTCCTCCAACAAGCTTTCTAGACTCGAAGCTCCTTCTGATCAGTAGTCTATTCTCGATTGGCTGTGATAAGTCTTTGCTTCTTCTCTTGTCACATCTGACCATTCCTAGTCTCCATGCCCTTATTGTACTGCCGTATATATGAAAGTCTATTAACCATTTGGTTCCACGACAAGCTTATTCCATACTCTTGTCACCGTCCCAATCACTAAACTATTGTGAAGCTCATTCATCACTCATCAACTTTCTTTTGATTCTATCTGTCTCTGTAGACAACTGCTCTTATGGCTTAGGGATGATCGTATCAGTCTTCTTTGAATAAATAGTCGGCTTGCATCCTAATTAGGACATTATCAAGGTTTGACTTGGTTTTTGTAGCTTTCAATCCCGAGCTGTAAGTCCACCCACCCCACACATTTTGATCACCAGTTTCTTATCCACATGTTGACTGCGTGTGAAGACTAGTCTTGTTTGTCTTAGGCAAGATGTTGAAGCTTTTCTTGAATATTGAAGGGAACAGATCTTCAAAATTATTTGGATGAAGATTTTGAAATCCTTTTCCGAGATCTTGTTATTCTTAGTAATCAGCTCAGCGAAGAATTTATCTCTCTTAGTAGTTGTAATTCGTACTTTTCGAAGACCTTGACACTGATCACCAACGAGAGAATTTGCATCTGCGATCTGACTGCTTCACATCAGAGGCTCACTGTGTTTGTTGATGTAGAATCCTTTCTTCTAAACCACCAGTGATATATGGCCATAGACCGCACAGATGTCGTATTCAAGTGTCGCTTTCAACCCACAAAGATGGAACTAATTCTTCCAGGGGGCCAAAGTCTAGTAACGAGGGCTTTTTGAGCTTGGATATGGACTAAAGGCAATTCTATCGCTCTTTATCACCTGTCAAAGATAATCCAGACCATGTTGAAGAAGAATTGTGGTTGATAGTAACCCTGACCTGGTGGTCCTCCTAAGGCAGTGTTCATAACACATTCTGTTGAATTTGATGACCCTCAAGTGATATACAAAACAACCTTAATTTGATCAGCAAGCTTACGGCATTCATCCATCTGATAATGAAGAAAGACGTTGTTCTTAGAAAGGCTTTACCAAGTTTAATGCTGGACCTGCTAGATCAGCTTTGCAGAGCTCTTGCTTTCCTGTTCTACAGCAGACACCATTTGAAGACTGACCCAATGTCATACGTCTTCCTTGAATCTTGTTTTCCTCAGAACTTTATACGTTGTGGCGTATGCATATTGCCCAGTCATGTTTCTGGGAGGGAGCGGGTGGAGGAAAACATTCGGGGGAATGGTCCATTCTGGATCAGGTGTAGCAGTCACTCGCTTTCTAGAATCGGCTTAAACCACGATTGGGTTGACACTTTGGGAATGTGAGCGTTGTCAGTGTCCCCTATATTTGAGTCTCATTCCCCTTCTCCTGCATTGTAATGTCATCCGAATATTGTTCAGAATGTTCCTAGTCGGTAGCAGATTGTGCATCGCAAGATCACACCAGCATCTCTAGTGTCAGTGATCTGCCATCCTGTTAAGGCAAGAGCTGGATGTTGTTTGGAAGCAGATGCATTCAGACTCAACCCTTGGGCTTCATTGAATCTTTGTCATCATTTTTTCGGAGGAGGTTTAGCTGACCCAGAAGCGGCAGAATCAGATCATCTTTTCTTTGTTGACCTACCCTGGTTTGATCCAGCTGAAGGGCCTTCATCATCATCATCGTCTTCATCATCATCATTGTCATGCTTTCTCTTGTGGTCTTTCACCTTGTCTGCAACTTCCTTATCCATGGAGTCTTCATCAGCTATCAAAGCTTCCATAAGAGCATGGTATAGACGGTAGTTGGTCGTGTTTTTGTTGGCAGACTTTTTCTTATTCATGTGACTGAAGAGAGCACTCTTTAGATCATATTCTTCAAGATCAACTTTATCAGTTGGACCTGCTGGAGAAAAGTTGAATCTTGTTTCTCCTCATCTTGTTCCGTTTTTGGCTCTGATGATCCTCCGTTCTCGGACTCTTTTCATGAATTCTTGATTCTTGACAGACTCTGGGCCAGGGCAACACCAGAGTATTTCCGATTAAACCAAGTGTGTCGTTCAGAACCTTATAGGAGAGCATCATCAGTTTTGTTCCTAATAATTATCAACAGCCTAGGAACATGGGATCTCTTAATAGCCAAAACATTAGCAGAGTGATCAGTCTTCTTCACTTCAGACATCTCTTGCTCCAATCTTGCCACTCTTAGCTGAAGAGCGATGAATGGAGTGATTTCAGGGAGAGATGTGGTGATTGTTGTCCTTCCGTGTTGATTTGGTGAGGAGTGACCAGTAATAGATGCTTAGAAGATGAGACCCCTGTGAAGGGAAGCAAATCACTGAGGAGTTGAGGTTACTGTCTGATATTTGAATCAGGTAATGGTGGGAATCCGACTCCTCTCTAACTAAATTTCTCCTGATCACTTCGGTTGGCTTGTCATGAAGAAATTGATCCCCAAAGTTTAAAAGTGCATCCGAGATTTTTCATGGGGGGGGGGGGGGGGGGGGGGGGGGGGGGGGGGGGGGGGGGGGGGGGGGGGGGGGGGGGGGAAGACATAAAACCAGACTGACTTTCTGGCTTATCATCGAAGACCAGGTTCGTTCCTGTAATGAGCTTCAGGTTTTCATGAACCTTTGGGTATGGCTGTTGCTCAAGGAATTCATCATTCTGAGCTCAGGGTTTTGTCCCAGCAAGAGACACATGTAATGTCCAGAGTCTGATCTTGTCTGGTCCTATCTTTCATGATCTCAGGGTCTGGTCCTAAGCCAGAGCCTTATGTGCTTTCTCAGGGACTGATACAGGAATGCTTACTCCTGATGATACGATAACGAGTCTAACTTCATCCCCTTGAATTTTTGTCACCTTTAGGAGCAGTCGGTTTCTGTTACAACTTTTCTGTTCGTTCAGAATCCAGATGTTGACGTAAGATTCATGGATCACTTTCTCCTTGTGTCATGTTCTGGTTTGAGAAGAGGGTTCCAGTTGTCGAATCAAGGAGGATTTGATCACGCCTAACCAATAAACTGATCAGTAGTTCTTTCTTCTTTGACATATCGATCAGGGAATGACTACTTGTTCTTTCAGATATCAACGGCCTTTCCCTTGCCTACTACTTTCATAGCATTTTGGAAGTTGGTTTCTCCAACTAATAAGGGTCCCTGATCGATACTCCTCCAACAGGTGCCCGACCTTTGAGGCGAAAAGACTGATCCCAAGCTAAAAAGCTTGATAGCTCATTCCAGGTCAGCATCATTACCTTCTTCTTCTCCCTTTTCTTGATGAGCTTCCAAACTCAACTTCTTGGCCAGATCAAGATCAGAATCATCATCTTGTCGAGCTTCATCTTCTTCGTCAACAAGTTGGAAAGTAGGCTTTCCCTTTCTAATTTTCTGTGGAAGCTTACGCTTGGAAGGTTTCTTTGTCAGAGAAGGAGCTGGCTTAGATTGTTTGACTGGTGTGTAGGTTGTGGGCTTTTTTGGGTGTTGCAACGCTTGTTGCAGGTTGCATCTTTGCACGTTCTTGGAGGGTTATCTTTGATTCTCAGCAACCATTTTCTGATACTGGGATAAATAATAGGATTGTTTAATGGCTTCAGAACAGGGGATCGGAATTTCCATTCCAAAACACTCAACTACACCTTTAGGACAAACTTGAGATTATCCTAAGATTAATCATCTCCAGTTGTGTTGACCAGCAAGAGTCATGACGTCGATTGGATGTTGTTATTACTTGCCAAGTAGTAGATATATCACCTCGGAAACGTCATAGAAGGGATGAGGAGAGAGTTTACTTTTTCTTCTTTGGGTTCTTCAGACTGCTTTGTTGCTTTGCTTTTGGTGAGAAAATGTACTAGACCTTGAGTCAACTCTTCCCATATCAGCTCCTGCATGATCAACATTGGTTTGAGTGACGATCCCCCCACAACATTTAGCAAACTGGGTGTCTGTGGTTTTGTCACCTGCCAAGAAGTCTTTCCTGTCAAAGCACTGGTGAGCATGGATAGAAATGCCCCCTCCAAGGTTGATACAACAGAATTCTATTCGTATACTGGAGACAATTTCTACAGGTACAAGGATACCCGATCCCAGCTCATTAACAAAAATCAATCACCGTGTCCACCAACGAGGTAATAAAAGAAAGAGGGGGCTCAAATGGTGAGCATGGCTGACAGGAGTAATCGCTATTGCCTTTCTGTGAATATAGATCAGCACTTATATCGAGACCATTGTTCATCAACTTGACAACTATAAACCACTAGTCTTTCTCGTTATAGACATTCGTTTTCCTGAACTTGTTGCAGGTAGATAGCAGGAACATTGCTAAACAGTGAACGCTAAAAGAAGTTTGGTAATTGGTATTACTCAGGATGTCCACTGATATCGAATTATGGGGTTCCTTTGAATCCTTATGTGGCATTGAAAGTAGGTTGCTTTTACCGATAGTTAACCAACTGAAGCGAGGTACAATTCTGCTCATTTCATCTGTTCTTAGTAGGAGAGTTGAGCGGAACATATTCATGTTTCTGCCATCGTATTCTGCAAAAGAGCATTTAACAAAGAAGACAAACATTGCAGAGAAACGAAGTTAGAGAGAACGTTAGCATTGATAAAAGTCATGTAACGCACAATTGATTAAAATAGTTGTAACTCTGGTTTGATTAAAATCTACTAATTATCCAACAGGATCAATTACTTGTTAACTAAGCCCGGATTGGGTTTAGAAAAGCAACTGGGTTATTCGAATGGGCCTTGAAGATTATTGGGCACAAATGGGTTCCAAATATGAAATATAGCCCATAAAAACCGCCGTTAGGCAAAATGCCAACACGCCGTTAGGAGAATTGAGCAAAACCGCCGCAAATATTTCCGACCGAAGACCGCTCGAGAGACGCGGTTTACCTGTTGGATAACATAATGAAAAAATTATGGCAACCCCCGCTTTTGACAACCCGCTGTTAGACAACCCCCATAAGGGCCAACCCGCTGTTTAGGTTAACTCGCTGTTGTCAACCACCGCCGTTAGGCAACTCGCTGTTGTCACCCGCCATTTAGTGCACTCGCTGTTTTGACAACCCACCGTATGACAACTCGCTGTTGTCAACCCGCCGTTTAGGCAACTCGCTGTTGTCAACCCGCCGTATGACAACTCGCTGGTTAGGCAACCCGCTGGTTAGGCAACCCGCTGTTTAGGACCAGCGGGTTGAGAATTTTATTAAAAACTAAAATAATCAACTCGCCATCAAGAAACATACGCAACTCGCCATTAAGAAACTTGGGCGAATCATTCATATTTTTGTTTGAGATAGAATTCCACAACAATCCACACAATCAAAACTTATTTAATATCAACCTGTAAGAACAAACCCAGTAACTAAGTCACATCTTACAACACTACATTGGCATTTATGTCTAAAACGACCCTAAATCTATTTTTTCTACACCTTTCAATGTGTATTCGATCGATTCCTTTGATATACACACATAATAAATGATATAGATAAAGGATCTATGATTACCTTTGCGAGAAACACACGAAATCAGTGACTTGAAGTTTTGGTTCTTGGCGGCGAGTTGCGTGAAAGAGAGAGATTGTTTACTTTGACGAATTTTGAAACTTTTGACCCAATGGCAACTCGCCGCCTTTTTATACTCCTAACTTACATACTTGGCAGATTTGGTCCCTTTGGTTTCCATCTTCTTTTATTTCTTGTTTTAAGTATTTCTAAGGCATTACTAAGATTAAGCAATTGGCACCCTATTGGTTAAAAGGCTAGGAAACAAAGAGCAAATGGCTTTTTAACACCATAACATTCCATCAATAGATAACTTTGGACCTTTGAGTTAAAATTAATTTAACTACTCCCCTTCAAATATAACCCATTAAATACAACAACCATATAAAGATTAGACTTTTATTAGCAACCCACAGTCTTATTAATAACCCTTAGATTTTTTCACATTCACTCTCCCCCTCAAATAACGACCAGTTTTTATTGAAAGAGTTGTAGAGCGTCTGATTGAGATGAAAAAGATCAGGCGAACACTCCCCCATCACCATGTATTAATCAAAACTCCCATAATAGCATGGATATAAAAGTAATCCATGGCCCAGATCCATTAAACCTGTTTCAATTTGAAAGTAATTGCAAGCCTTTTAGTATTCCAAATGACTAAAAATATTTCCTAAGATTATTAGACTTATTATATTTTAAATATATAATAATATATATCCTAAATATTTCCAAAGACTTAAGCCACACCCTTTTTTTTTCTTTTTTTTGTTAAATACAAAGGATACTCGAAGGCATTTGGTTAATCTCATCCTTCTTCTTGAAGACGTTTGAGAGTTTCAGGAGTCACACTCTTCATGCCTAGCGTGAAGAAGAAATTCGAACCGTTCTCTTGGCAATGCCTTTGGTTCAGGATGTCTGCAAGTTGATATTCGTTTCCATGAAGTAGAGTTCAACCACTTATTATTTCCACTTGCTCTCATGATGAATATGGTGCGTATGTCAATGTGTTAAGCGAGAGTGTTGGACCTTGTTACAGCAAAGAGCAATAGCACTTTTGTTTATCACGGTAACAGAGGCAATTTTGTTGAAGGTCAAATCCGTTAGTCTTTGAGCTGGGATCAGCATCCAAAGAATTTGAAGCACACTCCAGGACATGGCGAGTATCAGGCCTCTGTAGTTGATACTGCCGTGCTTCATTGCTTCTTTGATGACAGCTAACCAATCTATCTCCAAGAACTGAGCACGTTCCCGACATATTTCCTTCTTGAATCTTGACATCCCGCATGATCCGCATCTGGCATAAGCTGTTAGTGACATGGCGTTGTCTTTCGGATACCAAAGACCATTCCTTTCAAGTACCGAAAGACACGTTTGATAGCTTCAAAGTGCTTTTTGTTAGGCTTAGCCTGATATCTAGCACACATGCAAACAGCGAATACAAGGTCGGGGTCTACTGGCTGTAAGGTACATTCGTGGAGCCCAACCATTCCTCTAAATCGAGTTTGGTCAACTGAATCCCCATGATATCCTTGTCTAGTTTCAGTCGATCCACCATTGGTGTATCGACAGGGTCAGAGAGGATCCATCCATATTTCTATAGGGTTTCGAGAGCAATTTTGCTTGGTTAATAAAGATGCCTCTTGTGTACTTTGAGAAACTTGTAGTCCTATAGAAAACGACCATTAGTCCCATCATCGATATCTGAAATTTGAGCCATCTCCGTTTGAAAAAGTGTTACACGCATTATGATCTGTTTAGGTAAAAAATGATGTCAACTACGTATTTGAACAAGTAGAATATGTTTTGCTGATTGCGTGTGAAAGCGTTGGATTCCACGACACCCTTGAAGAAATTGTTTGGCCAACAGCGAACTTTGGAAGTGTGTCATAACCACGCCCTTGGTGCTTGCTTTAGCCCATAAAGAGCTTATCTTCAACGATAGACGGGAGTAGGGTTTTCATGTCCTCAAATCCTTCCCAGGTTGACTGACAAAAGACTTCTTCTTGAAGATCACCATTCAAAAAGGCAGTATGACATCCATCTGGAAGATGATCATGTTCTTGGGCCCCCAGCGTTGCAATGAATAATCTGATGGCCTCTATCCGTGCAACTGGAGCAAACGATTCTTCAAAAATCAATACCTTCCCCTGACGATATCCTTTTTGCAACTAACCGAGCTTTGTTTTTTCAGTACATCACCAATTCATCAAGCTTACACTTTGTAGATCCACTTTGAAGCGATAAACCATAACAAAGATTAGGCCAGGTACTAATTCCCATACTACAAGTCGGATCAAATTCGTGCATTTTATCTTGCATGGCTTGAAACCGCAGTCTTCAATCACGGCATTTTGAAGTTCTTGGGTTTTCGACTTGGACATTTCAGTATAGAAACAGCACCAACAAAGCATCGGAATGCTAACTGTTTTTCTGGTGATACATGACGAGAGGGATTGCCAACGATGTATCCAGAGGATGATCTTTGGGTCCATCTCTGATATGATCTGGAGGGTAGTTAACTTGTTTGGGTTCCGCTTGCATTAACATTCCCCCAGATGATGAGTTGTGCGAACCCTTGATTCTCCAGTAACAAGGTTATGTGAGGGATAAGAACATACGTAATGATTGGGTGTGGTGGTCTTCTTGAATGTCTTCTGCAATTTCTTTTCTTGATGTTGGACTTGGAAAGATGAATATCAATGTTGAGATGAATCAACCTTGTTGACGGGCATCTTGAGCAATTGTTGTTAGATAAAGATGTACCTTGGTGGGACAACTTGAGCATTAATTTTCAGTAGCATAAGGTACTGTTAATCAAACTCGAGATAGTGCAAGGTGTTCATCAAACATTGGTGAAATAACAGCTCCAGCTCTTTGTCGGTTTAGAAGAGAGCCCTGAATTGAGTTGACCAGGTCACGATGACAGGCTCAAGGGTCCTGAAACTTATGAGTACAGGAGCGCATTGACTGATGCAATCTCATCAAAATTGACCGTGAAATTGTTTCCATTAAATCGACGAGTTTCTCTTGTTGTAGATTCTATAAAAGCCCTTCCCTGCTAGGGAGCATACCCAACGAAAATCCCAATGGTCAGCTATGGCTTGAAATTTCCTAGATTTTCGCTATCATTGTAGGAAAGCACAGAGCACCAAATACTCGAAAGAATGTAAAGATCAGGCTTTTTATCATGTACAAGCTCATAAGGGTGTTTTTGTTATGTTCGATATGATTATTGATCGGTTCTTCTGGTGTAACAAGCAGGGCTACAGCTTCTGCCCATATAAAGCATGGGAGCTTTCCGAGAAAATCATCATTGTATCGTGCTGCTTACTACAGTGTATATTACCGCCTTTTCCACAACGCCATTTGTTAGAGGAGGTTCTCTGGAACAAGACATTTTGATGAAATAAGCCAACAAAAACACCTTCATATATTCCAAACAGTAAACATGGTTGACGAAGTCCGTTTCAGTTATCTGTGTGAGTGAATCTTGACTGTTTTGTTGAGGCCAATCCTGTATTTGCTTAAAAAGTTGGTGACAAACTCTGTAGTTTCCATCCTTGTGACCTCCAGAATTTTAACCCATGTGAATCTTGAATAGTCCAGCCTACGATTACTAAGATGTATTTCTTTCGTTAATGCTCTGGACTCTCAGTAAAACCACAACAAATCCAAACCGTAAGGGTAGAAGAACTTCCATATTTTGTATTTTCGATTTGGCCGTTGGGAGAACATCTTGAGCTTTTTCCAAGTTGACTGGCTGACAAAGATTAGATTCCTTTTCAGACTTCAATCTAGGTAGTTCCCTCTAACCAGATCTTTTCGAGCAGATCATTATCGAGCCAAGTTTAAATGGTTTAAAGCACGATGCCACAACCATGATTGGACTTGGAACTTCGACCGCAAGCTAAATCGGAGGGGGGGAAAAGGAACCTTAATCAATTCATACAATCAATACGTGTACAAATTGTGCGCGACGACTCCTTTTAAGGAATATTTAGCCATATACATCACAACAAACATTTAATGCTTTCTGAAGCCACTTCAAGACAGAATCACAAAAATTGCCCTACAGAGAATAGAAAGTGTCCAAGTCCTCCACGAGTACAAACTCTTGAAGATCACAGCTGTACCCATACACATAATCCTATAACCCATGATTGCTCCAATGAATCATTCCCGAATTTGACTGACACCGATGAACTTCTTTCACAAAATTCATGAGCTTTGAACGTTCCCCTTCAATGTTAGAGCAGCCTGAGTCTAATACCAAAGCATGACCTGTACGACCTGCATTTAAAACATCGAGTTTGGAGAGTTGGAATTTCGTTCCCCAATTTTGTTGGGGACCTGTGGTTAGCATATAGAGTAGAACATTTCACAGAAACTTAGTTTAACTGCATATTTTTCCCCCTAAGGCAAATTACATTCCTGTGGGTCCTCCATTGAGAACCACGAATCAAGTTTTCCTAAGGTGAGTTTCTTTCCTGTGGGTCTCCATCATAACCAATATTTGCAAATAGTTTTCCCCTCGTAGCTTTCAAACCCTGGGTCTTGTACAAACTGTTTCAACAGTTTGGCTTTTTGGTTTCCAGATCTGCTTGGTCCTTGTTTAAACCTGTTATCAGACAGTATGCTTATTGGTTCCAGATCGTTTTCTCTTTATTCAAATACAATTCTAAACGGTGGGAGTAGCATGCCACAGACTTTCCAAGATATTAACAACACAACAGTTATGGACAATTGCAGAGTTTACAACACGTTTGTTACAAGTTTGTGCACCACAAGATTTCAAAATCGAAATTAATTACAACCACCTTAAGCTAGTGCTAGAATCAACCCGGATTCACTTTTGTCCCAAACGACTTATTTGTCCTAAAGGCGTACTTCTACATCCTTCTTAGCAGGCATGATCCTATTTTTCTTTGTATTGCTTACTCTAGGCTTTGATCCTCTAGCTTCAGAGGCATCGTTATACCTCCTGTAGAGGGAAGCACAGAATATTTAGTCTAATTAACCTTCTGGTGCACTCTGTGTTTCTGTGTGTTTGCAAGAAAATTACCTGGATTATCACTAAACTAACTTGGCTTTTTCCTAGGTAATAGGGGTAGAGGGAGCCTTGTTATCTCTTTCATTAGAAACTTTTAGGCAAGTGCCAATCACACATTCTAACAATAAAATTCCTGAGATAACTTAGTGTATTGGCAACATAGAAAGTGTAGTGATCCAGTGGTTAAACTACTCTACTTCCTCCTACAATTTTCCTCCCTAACCGATTCTTATCACGCTCCTTAAGATGGCTGATATAGTTTAATAAATGAGCAACGTCCTATAGTTCTTAAAGGGACGAGGGATGGGTTAACTCAAATGGCATACATGCCAGGAAGCAAGAACTTATTTGGTTTGACATATCACTAGTGAAATCAAGGCTCTTTGCTTCCATTGAGCTTTGTAGACTTCTCAATCTCATTCAACAATGAGTAGATGTCTATTTCACTTTTTTTGAGCACGCGTGATCTTATTTGAGTCCATACAATTCCTTGTGAACGTTTGTTTAAAAAAACCTTTTCGTAGTTCGATACGTTCTATCCTAATCATTTTTGTTCAATAGACAGTGACACTACATCATTATAAGGCTCACAGACTTCTGTCATTCACACTGCAACTAGATCTTTCAAGTGTCGAATCACGTTATCTTTTTCTTTAATCTGATGTTTACGAGATTCTTGATTTTAAAGAATGAGATATAAAATCAGGAGCTTCTGTGATGCTGTATTTTTTTATCTTATCAAAACTTTCTTGAAGATGTTGATACTTTAATTTGCAAATTTAGGTTTCCCTTTCAAGTTTTGAAATAAGTTTTGACTCATCATGAACTTTAGACATGTCCAGCTTCAAATCTAGACATAACATGATTTTTCACATTCTTATAGCAGTTGATCGACAAACAA
Source organism: Tanacetum coccineum (assembly GCA_026074375.1). Classification (NCBI taxonomy): domain Eukaryota; kingdom Viridiplantae; phylum Streptophyta; class Magnoliopsida; order Asterales; family Asteraceae; genus Tanacetum; species Tanacetum coccineum. The sequence goes on along the minus strand of BQNB010058540.1, from coordinate 10,820 downwards.
TATAACATCAGATTCCATTTTACACTTATGATGGTTTTTCTCTTCAAGTTTGTCACATTGCTTGTCTACAAGAATTCCTGTCCACTTCGTTATTCATTTGATCAAAAAATTACTTCCATTTCTTTAACTTCTTAAAGAGGGCTGTTTGAACTCCGAACAAAGTGTTCTTTAAGAGTTTGAAAAATGGAATAACACAGTGAGGGTAACATCTTTTCGTTTGCTCAAAACCTCTTTCCCCCTCTGTAAGACCTGATGGGGTGATTCTAGTTTTGCAAGTTTTGTCAAATTCAGTAAAAAGTTGTGTGAGTACATAAAGATTAATCTTCACTTGACTTTTAGTTGGAAGAATTCTGGGGACAAGCTTGACAGGAGTATTGGTGGATACTGTCAATAGCTAGAAATTGGTTTGGAGCTAAGGTCTCATCAGCCTTTTTTCTGTTGTTGTCATTCTAGGACCAAAATATCTGTTCTTCGTGGGTCAATTCTTCGGGAGCAAAAGGTCGCAAGAAAGTTCGCTATCTAGTAACGGGGGGGAGGGGGGGGGTGGGGGGGATGGGGGGGGGGGGGGGGGGGTGGGGGGGGGGGGGGGGGGGAGGGGGGTGGGGGTGTGGGGGGGGTGGGGGGGGGGGGGGGGGGGGGGGGGGAGAGGGGGGGGGGGGGGGGGGAGTGGGGGGGGGGGAGGGGGGGGGGGGTGGGGGGGGGGGGGGGGGGAGGTGGGGGGAGGGGGGGGGGGGTGGGGGGGGGGGGGGGGGGGGGGGGGGGGGGGGGGGGGGGAGGTGGGGGGGGGGCAATCCAAACTTTTATATTTCCACACATAAGGGCATTGCATTTTCAACAGCTATTCTATTCCTAGTTATCTCAGCTAACACACGCGTATCCCTTGAGCATGTATGACAGTGGGTGTAAAATTGTAGTGACAAGTACATTACCATTATACAGAGCAGACTGAGCTGCTTTGCACAGCGAGACATACGGATTTTTGTAGCCTATTGCTACCCTTGTGCTTCTTCAATCATAAATGATTTTGGTTTACACAATATGTGAACTGTTAGAACTACTGATCCTTTTGTATAACTAATCTTCAATCATGCATTTTTAGCTTCTTTAAGTTCCAAAAAACTCTTTCACGAATTTGTCCTTCTCTTTTTTGTATTAAAATCCTTTTTACAAAAGTGTTACTTCTTTTGGTCTTTGGACTATAATGGTCAACTGTAGAACAACGGAGTATTTGTCTGAATGAAGTTCAGATTTAAAAGAAGTTTCCTTTCTGTGTCGGTCCGAGATGATTATTCTCATTATGTTCAATCAATTATTTTTTCGTTCTCCTATCAGATAATGTCAAACTTTGCCCGGTTTTTCATATTCCCAAACCAGTTCTTAATCTCGCAAGTTCAGAGGACACTGAGTCATTCAATACCATGTCGGCTTATTTCTAATCTATCTTTGTACACCCTGTTCATGAGCGTTTCATCGAGAATAGACATTAGTGCATCGATTTCGTACAAGAAAGATGCCTACATTTGTACAACAAGTTCTTCGATTCTTCCACATACTGATCATACAGATAAAATTACTATCAAGCTCGTAATAGTCGCATCAGAGACAACAACGTAGTTGTGTAGTTACAGTCGTTTGCAACTCGTGTACTTACCAAGTGATACATCCTCCTCATATGATCTACCAAGGAAATCAAATCATGAACCTTCAAATGGGATTGTGTCAAGTCCTATGATTGTCCCGGTTCAATCGTCGATTGGATCGTTCAATGTGAGATTGCCATGACCATGGTCTGTGAAGTGGGACCCTCACAACATCAGAGACGAAAGCCTCACATTCAATCAGCTTCAAAAATATGGTTCCACATTGAGTTGCCAAATCATTCTCGGTTTGAATCATCCACATCATCATCAACGTTGGTAAACTGTTCACCCCTGTAAAAACAACGACAGTTCTTCATCCAGTACTGGCTCCACTCTCCGGGCTTGCATTATTAAGCATCTTGTCCTTGAAGTAGTCTGAATCTAAGTCGCTTTGGCCTTGGACATTCACGTGCAATTGCCCTAGACCATTATAGTTGTAGCACTTGTATGGTTGTTTCGCTTAACCGGGATTAATCATGCCTCCTCGGTTCTGACCTCCTACATTCCCCGCTACACCATTTCCTCTTGCATTGTTTCTCTGAAATGGTCTTCCTTGATTAGCCGCATTGTATCTTCCACGGACATCTTGAACCACAACTTTCCCGTCTTGAACCATAGCTTGTCCCATGCATTAGAACGAAAGCACTAAGTTTGACTGTTTATTTGAGGAAGATGTGATAGTTACATGGAGTGAGGAGCAATGTGTTGGATAAACTTTCAATCAATTTTTTGTTAGAACTTCCATGAGTCCAGTTGAAAGTTGTCAGCGAGGGAGATTTTTCTTGTTGTGGGTTTAGGAGATTTGGATGATTATGTTGGTATACGCTGAACTGAGGCGTCCCACACTAGTGCCAAAGGATCAATTAATGGTTTGACCGACCTTCCATACATAAATTCTATTACTCATTAGCATCACCTCATGATGCTGTTAAGTATGCATAACAAACTGATACACCGTATTGACTCTTTCAAACCTCTGTAAAGTTTGACTTCATTTATGAATCTACTCCACCTCAGGCAACATGTTGTTGCAAAAACTTTGGTTAAGCTTCCATCCTGGACAAGGTCATGCTTGATGTTCTCATGTCAATAATGAGCTTCGTAAACCTAACGAGTATCCCTTAATGTTTTCGTTCCTTTGATTTGACGGAAGTGTTCAAATACATCGTATGAACTGAGAATTCCTTGTCATCCTTTTGTTAACATCAGAACCTCCAGAATCATCTTTAACCGATTTCTCCCCTTTCCCCATGTCTTATGGCGGATCAGTAAAGTGATTGATGATGAGTAGATGTCCTTTTATGGTATACCTGAAGTAGGATATTGGTTTGCACGATGTCAGGCTTTATACCTTTCTATTTCTATCTTAAGGTCGTAAGGACACTAGCACGTACAGGACCTTGTTGAACTCACCCTCAGTTCCTCCATCAATAATCATCTGAGACGCGAGTTCCCATCGTAAATGGTCCCTTCTTATGATGGACTATCATAATATTCTCCCATTAATCCTTTCCTAGACAGTACGACGGATACGTTTTTGCCAAGATTCAAAGTTGTTCTATCAAGCATTTGTGGCGTGTATCAAATAACCGGCACAACTGGATGTCCTTCTTGCATACTAGACATATTGTATTATTATGATAAGATATGTTTGATCGATCAAATTGATTAGTAGAGTGTACGTTAAAAGTGGTGAGGATTGAACGTATTGCGTATATTATTTTAAGTGATTATTAAATCCCGGTTTTGAACTATTTCAAATTTCTAAGAGACAGAAGCTCAACTCGCCGTCAAAAGGCAACCAAACCGCTTTGCCAAGAAATAAGCACTCGCCGGTGGAATATTAAGGCAACTCGCGAAGTCACAACTCGCTGCCAAGCAACCACCGTGAGGTATTTAAGGCAACTCGCTGTGAAAATTTAAGGCACTCGCCGAACACAACTCGCTGCAAGCAACCCCGCGAGGAATTAAGGCAACTGCGCTGGTGAAATCTTAGGCAACTACACCGAACACAACTCGTTGCCAAGCAACCCGGCTGCTAAGAAATGGTTTATTCAAACCGCCGTTGAGTTTTCAAACCGCCAGAGTTTCCTTAAGATATTTGCTAATAAAATATTCAACCCGCTGATAACCTGTTCAAACCGCTGGTAAGCAAACCGCTGCTTAGTAACAACTCGCCTCTTGAGCAACTCGCCACCTGTTCAAACCGCTGGTAAGCAAACTGCTGGCTTAGTAAACAACTCGCTTGAGCAACTCGCCACCTAAGCAACCCGCCGTGTGTCAGAGGGTTGGTAACCTACTTAATAAAATAATATTTTTCAGCAAACCGTCGTGAAGAAATTCTGGCAACTCTCCACGAAGAACAACGACGTTTTTCACACAAAATCACCTATAGATCACCCTTTTGAACGATTTTGCTTAATTTCTTTTGCACAACACAATACCATAAGGTGATAGCTACTAGAAACACCCAAACTTTATCAATACAAACAACAAAATTCGGAGATCTTCAAAAAACGAGCTAGTGCCTTCAAAGGTACACTTTTCGATCTAAATCAAGCAAGAAATCGCACATACACACGATCTAATCATCCCATTAGCTCTGATACCAATTGTGGTATATCCTATATCATAATACGGGGTCGATTCTTGGATCTGGCTAGTTTCTAGAGAGAGAAACACTTGAGAGAGAATATTCTAGAGAGAGAAAGTGTTTCTTTGTAAAAGGAAAATAATGAACTAGCTTACCTCTTCCAAAGTTGGAAGAGGCTATATATAGTACTTACAATATACCGGGTATTCGTACCCGACTTAAAACCGAAAAACGTACTATTAACTATTAAACTACGAGCTATAATAAACAGTAATGAGCATCCTCAACTTCATCATCCCAAAATAAACCACAAAGCTCAGCATCCTCAACGAAATAGTCAAAAGAAAAGTCTTTTGTGATTTCTTGCCTCTGTTCCATCCTAGTAATGAGCATCTGAGCATCGCTATCTCTAATGAATCAGTTAACGCCACGTGTGAAGTTCTTAAACTCAGTTTGAGTACCATGCACGAGTGAGGACGAACCTTTCAAACCGGTATACAAATTATGAGCTCTCACAGCACCAATGTTTGCATTTGCAGCTTTGATAATAAAGAGTTGCTCATTGTAAGTTAACCTCCTCTCAGCTTTAGACAAGTGCTTATACTCAACCCTATCAAGCTCATGATTGTGTTCAACATCGAAAGTAGTAAGAGTGTACTTTGTGGTATGAGCAACCATATCAAGCACAACACGTGCCTTACAACCACAAACTCTAAAGTTTGATGACCTTACTTGTCTATCATTCTTCTTAGGATCTAAAGTATTCAACCAAACATCCTTCGGACACCCTTCCTTATTATAAACTGTATACTTCTGTTTCACATAACCACACTTCAATCGTTTTTGACAAGATAATCTAATACCAAAACCTGCTTCTGAAGCGTATTTCCTATACATCTCAATGCATTCATCAAGACTATCATAAACAGTCCCTAATACTGGTAATACACTACCAGAAACTCTAAGAACCTAATAAACAGATTCGCCAGGAGTGTCAATAAACTCATGATGAATAACATCTTTAGGAGTTTTCAAACTATTAGAAGCTGAAAACAAAAGGTAATAAAACACACAGTAAATATCACTAGTGATACAATACATATAAAATTCAAAATATATAAAAATATTACTAGTAATACAATACATACCACATAATAAAAATCATAAACAGTAAATATTAAAACATTTCAAATATCACTAGTGATACAATACATAACACAAAACAAAAATGTTAACAAGAAAAAATCAAAACATTTCAAATATCACTAGAGATACAAACACATAACAAAGTAAACATCAAAAACTATCCAAATAACAAAGATATCACAAGTGATATTACGCATATAGAGTTAACTAATAAGCAAAATAATACTAAAAAATAAGCAAAAATAACAAAAAATAAGACAAAATAACTATCTGTTTAAAGCAAAATCAACATGTTAAAAGCTAACTACACTAACAGCTTAATTAATAAGCAATATTAAACTATAATGAACAGCTAATCCATAAATTAAACTATAAAATAAGCAATATTACACTATAATAAGCAATTTACTCACAGCTTGCATTATTATCATGAGAAGTAAACGAATCACATCCAGTATTAATCGAACTGCTAACAGATACAACATGTAAATTACTAGCAGCTACATCATCTTCTTCTAAGAGTGAACTTGCAGGTTGATTCAAATCAAAAACAGCCATAAGCGATAATGAATGATTGATGATGATGATAATGATCGATTGATTATGATGATAATTAAATGAACGATTAAAGATGATGATAATGATCAATTAATGATGATCGAAAAAAAAATGATGAAGATCGGTGTAACCTATTGATGAAGGGAAAAGGGGAAACGGTGGGAAACGGTTAGAGAGAAACACACACTAACTGTGTGAGAAAAAGTGAGGAAAATATATAAAAGAAATTAAAAAAGAGACTTTATATAGTGGCAGAAAATTAGGTTTATTAAGTTTAAATCTTAGATTAATCCCCACCATTAGATCAAACCCAAATGGATGGTGAGGATTTGTCCCTTGGTATGTGAAGAGAAACTGGTATGCAAATGAACTTTTCTCTTTAATTATGAGAGGCATTAAACCTTCCATATTCCCTTTAAAAAGCTAATAAAGGGGCTCAAGTAGAACTAATTAATTTTATAAACACCTCAAACCCTTAATGACTCTTAATTTAGATATTTGTTTTATTCTAAAATTTGTTGTCTAAATTTCTGTATCTGCTTTCTTTATCTGTATCTTAAAAACTCAGACTTTTAAACTTAGTTTTATGGAAATATAAGGATATGTAATCTTAACCATCCATCTTATTTTAGGAACCACGTGTTAGAGTGACATGTGTTAATTCTGAATTAAAAAAATCACATTTATTTTTAAATTAAAATATCTTTTTATCTATTTATTTTTTTATGATTTAATTTCATCATATTTTCTAAAATTTTGTGCTCTTTAATTAATTCAACATCCATTTTCTATATTTTTATGATTTTTTTTTCATTTTTAATGTCGTCAAAACTGCTATTTGCGCGGGTACTATGTTAGATAATATTAATATCGATCAGGAAAAGTAAGTATGTCCTAAATATTGTCCATATAATCACAACTAGTTTTGGTTCTACCTAAACAATTT
>BQNB010058539.1:18931-37723 GCA_026074375.1 Tanacetum coccineum | reverse complement strand
GATCTCATATCTGGAGCCTATAGTGGACAAATACAACCTCTTGCGGGGAGGCTGCTTAGACTCGGGGATGTCATCCCTACGGTCAACAGGTGGTGGTATGTATAAAGATGGTGGTAGTGGTGGTGATGGTAATGCGGCAGTAACTGTATCGAGAGTCCGTCGTATCCTAGTACGATGACCCGTGTAATGCCTCCCTCAGATACCTCCTCATCATCGACTCCCCAGAAGGCTTTACCGGGCTCAGAGTCGGTGTAGACGGAAGTGTAGGTAACAGCAGATGTCGCAGAAGACATTATTACTGCAAAAAGCAAAATAACTTATATATGTATTACTTATAGGAAGGATCGATATGATATGTCTGTAAGCTTTAATAATAAAGATCTTATAGTAATATACGTAATATCATTTATATACACGTATATCAATCATGTAAGCACTTAGTACCCTACTAATGCTAAAACAATGCATGTCATGCAAGCATATATGTACTAGATGTAAACAAGTAATGCAGGTATGTCCCTCGCAAATCCCATTTGTGAAAATAGTGTTTGAAAATGGTTATAGTCTAGACAAAACTTTTGACTTGGTTCTCTATAACCTTGGCTCTGATACCAATCTGTAACACCCTCAAATCTGAGCATGCAGTGGAATGTTTAATATCCGAGGGCATTACATTTATGGATCAATAGCATAAGATTCTGAGAACGACAACTAAACGTGTCATTTGAAAAATAAAGATACATTGGATTAACAAAATACTTGTTTGTTACATGAGCCCATGATGTGGGAGACTTATGGCATGAAGGGACTTAGACACACGTAATAATATAATCAAGAAGGCATACAGTTTTGAAATTAGTTGTCCGCAAGTAAATGTTTTAGCATGTATCTCACCCCAAAGAGTTTATAAAACAATTAAATAAAATTGGGGCTATGAACTCACCGCAGTGATTAGTAGTGGATTATAACGATAGATAGTGTATTGCGAGATCACAAGCTTTAACGATGACCTACAAAAGTATAGTGATCGTGTCTTAGAATAAAGTACGATAATATAAAGTTATTGACTTTGATTATAATGTTGAACATAGATTCTTTAGTTGTTATATTAATGAAGTATCCCTAAAGTTTCATTTGGCTATTTTCCTTTTATAAATAATATCATACTATCGTTCGGGCTATCATAATTTAGAGGTCATGTAGTGAACGTATGAGGAGCCAGGACACTTTGTAAATCCACAACTAGTCGATACGACACCCCAGAGAGGCCTCATATGCTTATGAAATTCCCTATTAATATAGTACTTAGTATTTATAAGTTATATGTAAAAGAGTAATTAACGAGACAAACGTTTTATGAAAACATTCGTTATGTTTCGTTAATGACTCTTGGTAAAACGTGAATGACATAGAAGTGATATAAGTGAAAATGGTTCAAAATGGTCGAGTCTTGATTTAATTTAATTACAGAAGGTAAACGGGTCATATTCTCGATAAGTGGGTTCTACCACTTCGGGTTTCATAAAAATAGCCAATTTACAAATTAAACCATCCCGGTTCATATTAAGTTACTAATAAGATACATTTCGCTCAAGTAACCATATTTTCTAAACCGCAAGAGGTCTCGACTAGGTTTTTATATCCCCGATACCGTATTCAAGTCTACTATACATATTTAGAAATCCTACTAATCTAATTTTTATGGAAAATGGTCAAATTGGTCGATACATCATTAAAGATCATAGCTATTTTTGGACAGCCAACATCAGTCCCGGTGAAATGGCCGTCAATTTCAAACCGTAACTCCGATTAAGCTCAAACCAGTGAGCATGGTTAGATAATTGAGTCTTCTGCAATTTTTAGTTTTACATAATTAGGGGTCACTATACAAAAATCTGGAGATAATAGTCATTTATTCTAGGTGTGCAGAATCTGCGCCCCTTTGCCATTTCAGCTATAACTAATTCATTCGACATCGAATCGGGTCGAGCCACCCGGCAAAATGATCATATGAGATAAGGATACAACCTAGTATTTTTATCTAATACCCAGAACCTACTGATTTTCAACAATATATCCATGTTTGCTACTGGTCTAAAACAGAATTTAGCACCATTACCTAAGGCTTGTTTAGCTTGCATTTTTATGATTTAACAAGTATGTACAATGTCCAAAACCCACTAAAAGAAGATTACACATACAATTATAGAGATTATATAGAAATTATACATGATCAAAAATAAAAAGATGAATACAAGAACATGAATATATCCTTACAAAGGAAGGTTGATGGAAGAATTCAACAAGAACAATGAATTAAACTCTAGCTTTCAACCTAAATGAATACCATTTAACCCAATCTCCAACTCTTATAAATATCTTGATGAACTCATCCCTTAACCCAAAGAGATAATGATTTTTGGTTATCTATGAGAAAAATGATAGATTGGAGGTTTATATATGATTTATAGGTGGTGATGCGTTGATTTGCTTTCACTAGTCACATGCCACCTCAAGCTAATGAGGTGGTAATGTATTGATTTGCTTCACTAGTCACATGCCACCTCAAGCTAATGAGGTGGTGATGTGTTGATTTGTTTCATTAGACACACGCCACCTTAAGCTAATGAGGTGGTGATGTGTTGATTTGCTTCATCGAGGAGTTATTACCCTACGGGGTATAATTTGGTCCCGGTAATTACTAATGTTAAGTCGTTAAGTCACAAAACTTAAAGTCAGGTAACATAAAAGTACTATGCTTATAAGAATGTTAAAACTTATAATTATACCCTAATTAAGTATATTAGATGAGTTATAAGTTTAATGGAGTACATAGACGTTGTTAAAACCTATAAATGTAGGTTTAAGTTTACGTAAAATGTAAAACGTACAATGTTTACATAAAATAACAAAATAACAATAGCACATATGAAATATGATTATAAGAAAATAAAATGTCTAGAACACCTAGACTAATCATAGTCTAATATTGTTTACGATTTAAGCTTACGCGATTGAATTTACATAATTACTTATAAAAGTAATATCATTTAAAATCAAGATAATAATAAGTGAAAATGAATAGTTAAATATTAACCTGAATTATACAAGTTGCTACACGTTTATTGAAGCCCTAGTGAAAATGCCAAAGGGAGAATTGCTTATATACCCAGTAAAACTAGAATATTTGCATATATACCCAAAACACAAGTTTTCAATGCATGATGTACAATGCAAGTTAAGCATGTTTTGGGTATATATGCAAATATGCAAGTTTTAGTAGGGATATATGCAATTGCCCCAATGCCAAAATACGCTAAATATCAGAAGACTTTACTGACGAATAAATCCAGACTAGAAGAAGCTTGTACGGTGACAATGAACGAAAGGTGCTTAACTGTCTTGCTCAACAAACTGCCATCAAAAGAAAAAGACCCAGGGAGTTTCACTATCCCTTGTCTAGTTAGTCATTTGCAAATTAATAATGATTTGGTAGATCTAGGAGCTAGTATAAGTTTGTTGCCCTATACGATGTATGAAAAGTTAGGTTTAGGGGAACCAGACCCAACTCGAATGAGCTTAGAACTAGCAGATAGGTCAATTCAATATCCAAGGGGAATAGTTGAAAATGTGCTTATTAAGGTAGATAAATTTGTCCTCCTCATTGATTTCGTTATCTTGGATATGCCGGAAGACTAGAATTCTGATAACTTTAGGGAGACCTTTTCTGGCCACCACCCGTGCCATGATCAATGTGTTTAATAAAAAGATAACACTTAGGGTAGGAGATGATGAGGTGATCTTTGATATGGACCAATCAATGAAAAGGCCTCCTACCGAGGATGATGAATGTTATGGCATTGATGACTTACATGACACTATCAACATAGAAACTCAGGAATTGTTAGAGAATGATCAATTAGATTCATTTTTACTTAAGGATCTGGAAAAATTGATTAATCGATCAGACCTAGAAAGATGTAATTCCATAAGAGATAAGTTTTTTTTAACAATTCTGATGTTGAGATGTCAATACGACGTATCAACCCAGTCAATACGCCATATTCTGAAACACAAGAACCCGAGGGAATTGATAGAGTCAAAAATGAGCATCTTTATTCGGCTAGCGCTAATGAGATTGATGAAAAGAAACCCGAGCTGAAAGATTTTCCTTCCCACTTAGAATATGCATATCTACATGGTAATGAATCTTTTCCTATAATTATCTCATCTAAACTATCCGAGGAGGAAAAAATATCACTTTTGCGCGTATTGGAGAAACGTAAGAGAGCAATTGCTTGGAAGATGTCAGACATTAAGGGAATAAGTCCATCATTCTGCACATACAAGATCTTAATGGAGGATGACTTCAAAGCAGTCATTCAACCCTAAAGGTGTTTGAATCCTAAAGTCTAAGATGTGGTGAAAAATGAAATTGTTAAGTTACTTGATTCTGGGTTAATTTATCCCATCTCGGACAGCTCATATGTTAGCCCTATTCATGTTGTCCCAAATAAAGGAGGAATGACTGTAGTTTTGAATGATAACAACGAACTAATTCCTTCTCGTATAGTTACAGGATGGCGAGTTTGCATCAATTATCATAAACTGAATGATGCACTCGAAAGGATCATTTCCCTCTTCCATTTATTGATCAAATGTTAGAATGTTTATCTGGGAACGAATATTACTATTTTTGTGATGGGTTTTCAGGATTCTTCCAAATTCCAATCGCACCAACTAATCAAGAAAAGACAACGTTCACTTGTCCTTATGGAACTTTTGCTTACAGGAGAATGCCGTTTGGATTATGCAATGCACCTAAAACTTTTGAAAGATGCATGATGGCAATTTTCTATGACATGGTGGAAGACTTTATGGAAGTGTTCATGGATGATCTCTCGGTATTCAATAACTCTTTTAATTGTTGTCTTGCTAATTTGGATAAAATGCTTGCTAGATGTGAAGAAACCAACCTTGTGCTGAATTGGGAAAAATGTCATTTTATGGTAAAAAGAAGGCATTGTGTTAGGACACAAAATTTCTGGGGCAGGTATCGAAGTAGATAGAGCTAAAATCGATGTAATAGCCAAGTTACCCTACCCGAAAAATGTAAAGGGTGTTAGGAGTTTTCCTGGGAACATGTTGATTTAATCGTAGATTCAAAAAAGACTTTCCATGATCTCTAAACCAGTGACCGGAAACTTTTGATAAAAGACCCAAAATTTGATTTTTTCTCGATGATTGTAAAAAGGCATTTAATATTTTTTCGAAAAAAATTAACTCCAGCGCCTACTCATAAATGATCTCCCAATTTGAATATGCCTTTGAATTAATGTGTGAACGCTGGTGACTTGCTGTTGGGGCTGTTTTAGGTAAACGAATAGATGAGAAATTCAGAACCAATCTATTATTCTAGCAAAATGCTGATATGCCCAAGAACGATTACCCACTAACCGAAAAAGAACTTCTCGGAGTATATTTTTTCCTCTTTTGATAAATTTCGCCCTTAAGCTTATTTATCAAAAACTGTGGTGTACACTGATCATATCTGCATTGAAGTATTTGTTTTGTAAACAAGATGCCAAAGCCTAGGATTATTCGTTTGGGTTCTGTTTTACTTCAAGTGTGTTAGTGCAAATATTACGATATTTAAACTAAACAAGTCTAGGTTATAATAATGACAAACAAGATAACTGTAATACATAACATCAAATGTAGAAGATACGCATGACCACACTCTCAACGCATACATTCATCAACACCTCTCGAACGCACGAGTCTACTCATCCTTAAAACAAAAGGTACGAATATGTTTGTTAAGTGCATTATGATCAACCCATTTAACAAACCATTAAAAAATGACAAACACATTTTCACATACTACGATAGCCTATACGATTAAACTCATTTATCATTAAGCATTTTAATAAACCTTTTTAAGTTCACTTACATCACCACTAACAAATGCTTTAAGAAATCCTTTACTTAACAACTGATTAATCACTTATTGATAAGATAAAAATAGGAATTACCCACTTTTAGAAAAAAATCTTATAGGATATTTCATATCTTTACAAATATTTCCTTTTTAAATGTTAATATGATTTTTCCTTCTAGAACAATAATCAAATAAGATTTTTATAAGTACAATAAGATCTAAGCAAACAGATTTACAAAGATTTAAAAAGATATCTAACAATTTTGAAATTGGAACCGTGCGACCACGTAACCACCTAAAAGCAGACGATCACCATCCCTGATCCGTGGCACATGAACGGCCAAGTTTGGGTTTCTATACATATCACAACCATTTGCCTTAGTTTTTCCACCAAAGCTTTAAAAACAAACTTTCTCCACATTTATTACATACAGACACATTTAGGATCATTATAAACAATTTTTTATAATGTTAAAAAACACAAATTAATCATATCATCAAAACCTCATAACCCTTGATCAAAATGCTTTCTAACTTTCATTTGTTGCAAGCACATGATTCAACATGATCCTCCATTCAACAAGCTTAGAGATCTTGCCATCATCATCCACCACATACCTACATATAATACAACCAAACATGCATAGTGATCTTGATGATGTAGATTAGGACTTTTTACATCAATTGAAATTATGTCATGGATCATCATTATACACATTTGTGAATAAAGGTATGTTATGTTGGGTTTCCAAAAAAAAATAACTGATAGGTTGTACCCAAAAAAAAAGAAGAAGGACTCAATATTTAGCTTAGTAACCTAGATAATATTAAACGACGTCATTTGGTTTTACCTCAAAGTAGTACTCGGTATTTAGCTTAGAACCGGATAATGTTGTAATCGCCGTTGTATGGTTTCTCTTCTTAAAGGAGCTTGTTGGTCTATGAAGTAAATGCTCGAGTTTGGGTACTCGGGAGATGAGTAGGGCGAAGAGGAGCTTCGTAGCCGAACCACAATAATTCATCGTGTACGGTTTAGGGCTTTCTTTTAATATCGCTTTACATTTATATTTGCCTTTATCGCTTTAATAATTTATGTTGTGTTTTATATTGTGTTGTGATGTATGGCTTTGGTTTGATGTTATTTAGATATTTATATTTATTATAAACTTGTATATGTTGTTTGATACAAAGTCCGTAATTTTATAAATGAAATGTATTCACTCCCCCCTATATTCCACAATAGTACCAAGCAACGTCACTCTAGTTGTCAAAACAAATGTCTTTAAAAATAGGTCACGGTCCCATGTAACAACTTCCTCAAGCGACAACATAATAATGGAAAAGTTCTTTATTTAGTACTATAAGTTTTGAGTTAATTAAATATAAATGGTGCTACAATAGCTATGAATGTCTTTTAAAGAATCCGAAACAAAGTGAATAATGGTTCAAAAGTAAATAAATGATATTTGCCAAAATTTTCACCTCTCTGCCACCTATGGAATCCTCCAAACCTGGATCCGTCTCATGGTTTTCAGTTTTTATCAAACTTAAAAATTCATAGAAATAAACCGTGAGGCGTCGGATTTCTATGATTAAAAAACCAAAAAATTGAAGTATCTTTGAGTGATTTTCCAATGATTAGTCTCAATTACTAATTCAAACTTTAAGTGTTGTCAAATAATCAAAAAGCATAGAATGTCCAAAACTAAAATTTTGAATTTAGCATAAAAAGTTGTACATAAACTTCCCTTTCGAGATGGACACTTTCTAGTTGGTTTACTTTTTGAAAGGTGATGTATAAAGTTGATGTATTTTATCATTGGAAAGTAAATGTATTTTTCAAACTTACTAATGAGGAGAAAACTAATTTATTTACAAATAAAATCAAGCTATGTATACATTGTTACATTTAATACACAAAACAAAGTGTAGTATTTATGTGTGTTATGCTAAATGATTATTTGTTCCACTTTGCATCTTAATATTGTTAATCAATATTTGATATGCTTATTACATTTGTAGTTGAGCTTCTTGGTTGATTAGCATAATCTCGTCATGTATGTTATTTATTAATGTTCATGTATATGCGTCAATTGATCTTATGGAAGATCTTTTGTACTTAGTTAAGAAATTGCTTTTGCATTGCATATAGATAACAAATGTTATATCAACATTTTGTAAATCCTATAATTTATGTTAACCCACTTAGGATTAAGAGCTAAGCAAGTTTGTCAAATCTTTTGAATAATATTGTATTGCACGATTATCGTGCTACTACTTAACTGATAAAATATGTCACCACTATATATTCAACACTTCCATTTTATCAAAGTCTCAACAAAGTCTTTAGATCATGTCATCTCATTATCTTGTTTAAACATAAGTTGTCTAGACAAGAGAAAAGATCATAATAACACATTAGTATGTAATAAAAGGAAAATGTGTTTTGAACTTATTTCGTGCTTGCATTAGTCTAATTCACAATCACAACTAATAAATATTTGGATTAAAATGAACATAGAATTTCTTGTAATCCTAAATTTGAAAGATTAACTTTCTTGGTAAGAAAACACTTTCATTTTTGAAGTTTTATCTTCGAATAAATTTTCATATTAACATTAACTTGAAATGAAAATATTCGCTCTAATCAAAAGCTTGAAAACATTATATAAACATGTAGTAGTTTCAAAAAAGATTCGTAATGCTTAAAAATGACTAAGATAATTTTGTGAACTCTTTAGAAGTCAAAATATAAGCATATTGTGCACAATAACTAATAAGTTTTTCTCACATAGAAAATATACGACAATACCAAAGAAACAGGTAAACTCATCATTTTAAATGATCTCACACTTAAGACTAGTCTTAGTCTTAATAAAACACTTTAGGAAAGTATTTATTTCTTTTCTTTTAAATGAGTGTTAGTGAGGGTCAAGAAAGATTTTGGATATATATCGATTCATTATTCAAATTATGATTGATATTATCTTTCGAATCTAATTGCCAAGTTCTTTTGAGTTTGGATATGAAATCGGATTCATTATTTGTCTAGCTTCAAGATTATATCAAAACCATAACAAAAGATATTATCTCGAATCTACATACTCAATCACACTAGGTTGATATGAAAATAATGTCATCCCTTTCCAAGATGAAAAGAATATACATCGGTTCATAACTCACACTTGTGATAATGATGTTATATTGAGTCTACATGTCCAATAGGTGTGTTTCTATTATTAATAATAATATGTTTAAAATGCACATCAAAGTAGGATTGACGACTTGGATGTTTCGTCCGAGATATTCAAGTAATTTACCTTGCAATGCATTTGGTAAAGTTGCCATTTCCGAAAAACCAAACACGAGCAAATGCACAATATATGTAACTTTACCATACAATTCAAAAGCACGAACCAAGACTTAAATTCACTTTTTTATAACCTTTTCCCTCTATACCAAATAAGCATAACTATATTTTTAACTAAGTATTTAAACCGAGAACAATTCAATTATCTAAGATTAGGATTAGGAATTATGGAACATATTCTATAAACCATTATTTTTCTTTCTTTCTATAAGTGATTGTAAGCGGACTTCGAATATAACGATGATTATTATCCAAACGATAATTAATCTCATTATTCTACCCAATTACAAATGTTCGAAATATGAGCATGGAGTCAAGATTAAAATTTATCTAGATAACAGAAATATCAATAAAATGACCATAGATATTTTCTGAGTCTACATGTTTAACTAATTTTAGTTATTACATGAAATTACGAAATCGATCATAAGACGAAAAGAATAATCATCGAATTGCAATTCACACTTGTATTGATGATGCGTTGTTACGTCTAAATGTTCATAATGCTTGTGTTATTTGCAATGGTCAAAAATATGCTAAAAGCTAACACACTCCTAGTAGGATTGACGTCGTTGAAATTCCATCAGGAAATTCACGACAACTTCCACGTTATGCTCAAAACTTGGACGTCGAATCCAAAAGTTCAAACCAAGAACTCTTATAGCATATATAAGCTTCTTCCATTACTAAAATGTTAACACCGTCGCCCAAATAACAAGAAATCATGTTCTATCTGTTTTCAGACAACTTTGCGACCTACGGATCCTCCATATGAAGATCTGTCTTTGATTTAGGTAGATCCGTCCGTGATCATCAAATTTGAATTTATTCCTTTTGTCATTTTGTACTTGTCTAAGTTCTAACAAACATGTAACTAACCTTTAGTACATCATAATTTCTATAATTGAAAATTCACAATATCTATTGAGGTAAATAACATTAATAAGAATACTTTTAAAGAGATATGCAAAGGTGCATTCTTAGAACGCTTTAATGTAGCACATTCCACCTTGTCACACTTAAGTATACTCCTAAGTCCTAGAAGACTCAATCTTGTTTAAACTCACGACATCTTGCTTGCTCTCTTATTTAACTCTAAGATTGTACACGTCATGATTAGGATTATGAGAACCGGAATTGAAACATATTAGTTGAGTCATATTAGGCCAAGTATTAGTGGATAATTCAAATTTCATCTTTGCTACACTTCATTAGGAAAATGCGGGAATTCTATTTTATTCTAAAATGAGAATGACTACTGGAGAATCTATTGCACTAGAAATTCAATTTAACCTAACTGTTGAATTGCTTCCGGGAAGGAAGTTGGGTTCGTGGTATAACCTGTAAAAATGGTCGTGTTAACCTGAATTGAGCATCACTAGTGACAGTCTCATATTCATTCTCTAACTTGATTAAATGTCTCTTTCTAAATATGCATAATGTTAGTCTACATTGATGAACTTTGTATTTAATTAGGATTGCTCATTAAACAAGTAGTAATTAGGATTCTCTTTAGTCGACCTAGACTACTTGCACATCGCATACGTATTTTTGTGATTTCAAAATATTAACATGTTCTTGTGAAATATGATTATATTATCTTCATGCTAGCTTGATACTCAATGATTACTTGCTTAATTGTTGAATGCATAATTATTTAAATGGCTTTGTTTTTGGTTTGCAATCCCGGTCTAATATCTATAAGTTTATATTTATGACACGTGTTATTTAATGCTAGATGCTAACATGTTTTGTACGATATATATGTATGTGACGTAATCATTGTTTTATGTAAGCTTTTATATGATCTACGTGTCTTTCTTGCGCACCCACACTATATCATTAGGTCCGTCTATCTAAATAAACGTATAGACGTCACATACTCTTGTACATCAATATATTTAATTGTTATGATTAATGCATTTAAGTGACTTAGTGTCTTTTGAGTTTAGGGTATTGTCTCGTGTCACTAAAATTTATTGAGTACACATACATAATCATCTTAATCCCTAAGGATTTTAGTTTAGATCACTTTGATCATTATCTTATTTATTTACTTGATTCTTTTCTTTACAAAACACTTTCTTCGTCCCTCGTCGTAAACGGTCAAATACTTAAAACTCCCCATAGTAACTCATTCCTACTCCTTTGTTACTATATCAATAGTCTCATATCTTTAGGGATCCGCTCCTTAACTATAAAAGATTATATCACTCATTTTTCATACCTAACTAATTACACAAAAACCTAAATCACACCTTTACCACTATAGAGATGGCTAATATCTTCTCTCCACCATTTCTGCTACTACCTTTAAGATAACCTCATACCTTATCATGTGATTATTCTATGAACATTAGCAATGATTGAGAAGAGCTACGTAACTTCATGGTTGAAGATCGCCGTATGCTAACCATCATCCCCTCTTGACATTGTCAAACTCATCGGTTCCGTCATCTTCTGTTTTCTTCTTTATTTATTTTTATTAATCGAAACGTTATGTCCAGATGAGCACGAATTAAGTGAAAGGGAAAACACACTCGTTCACATATAGACTTTCACCAAATATTCTTAAGAACTTGCAAATGTGATTCTTATTCCCTAGAAACCGATTCAAATGAATCTTTACCCTATGGACTCATTTCTTTTTCAATCACACATGCACACCTCATTCACACAAACCAAATTGGTAACCAAGATCGTAACCTGGCTGTTTTCCTAACTTTACTATTAGGACTAATACCTCCTCAAACAAGAACACCTAAGTCATTTCTTTTTCAACAACACAAGTACACCCCATTCACACAAACTGAATTGGTTCTAGTCTCCTACCACAACATCACTATTTAGCATCAATACCTCTTCTTGATAAGAGCACATCAATCTTTGAATATTAGCCTCGTTACTAGAACCTTCAACCCTTAGGTCAACCTTACAAGAACGTCGTCTACCATACACTCAAACCTTACAACTACAATCTACTCTTGATAGTAACAGATGGTTTGTGAACCATCAATACCTTAACCCAAAACCCTGCAAGTATACTTCACTCTTGGTTGTGAAAGAACCTTTGACCCGTATGTCGATCATACACAAACCCTGTAACTAGACTTTAATCCTAATAGTGGTGATTAGTGTTACCTACCCAAACCTCGCAAGAAACACTTTAACCTTACACTCAAACCTAACAACTATACTTTACTCTCGATAGTAATAGTTAGTTCAACAACCTTTAATCCTCACAAACAGTATACTCAAAACGTATCCCTACACAATCTTGACATCAAGAACACGTCACTGATGTGTCGTTGTGTAGGTGTTATTTTATGTATCAAGTTTACTATTTATTTTATGCCGACTATACCTAAAAACAACACTTTAACGGGCAGTGTACCCGGTCAGATGGAGTTTCGTGGTAAGTAGGGTGTCGATCACTAAGAGTGAGAGCGTTAATTCCTAATTCTATCAGTATTTTAGTTATCTAAGTTAAACCTAAAACTAATGCAAAGAGGGAATTTAGCCTAAGATACTGGCATGGTTTTGTGTATCTAACCTAAGGTTTTGATGACAAGTAAAGCAATAAACACACACAAGAATATGGAAACTATAAGGGGGGTTGAATAGTTTCTACCATTTTAAAATTAAAACTTAGATTGTCGACTTATGTGAATTCAAAAGATATACACAAGTGTATATGATAGCATTGCAATAAATAAATAAACTAACAACAAAATATAAGCAAGTAAAGATAAGAAAGATCAAACCGATGACATAATGATTTATAGTGGTTCGGCTATGAAGCACCTCTTCGCCCTACTCCACTCCCCAAGTACCCAACTTGAGAGTTATCTTCACTATGTCAACAAGCTCCCTTTAGGCGGAGAAAACTGTACACGTCGCTTACACTTTTTCTGGTACTAAGCTAAATACCGAGTTCTACTTTGAGATAGAACCAATCTAACACACTAGGTATTTTGAGGCCTAAATACTAACCTATCATACACATATGATACACACAACACACAACACAAGATCAAAGATCACAAAGCATGAAGGAACAAGCCTACAACGTAGACAGAGACAAAGATCACAAGAGCTTAACGACAAAAGCAATCTTATTGATCTCACAAAGGAGTGTCACAATGAACTCACTTCGGGGGAGATTGTTAGCCTCAAAATATTGAGTCGAACAATGGAAGTTCGTTCATAATTATATTAGGTCTCGGTCACTAAATTAATATACGTTGTAATAGGCTAGACGGGTAAACAGGCTCTTATTTGTAATCTAATCGGTCACGTGTATCGGGTGAAAGCCCAAGTAAACCCGAGCCCAGCCCGTAGAATTACTAAAGGCATGCAAGCCTTTTAGTCTTAACTATAAATACCCCTCTCCAAGGATGGAGAGGGTGTTGGTTCATTTGTAAACATACTCTTACAAGTTAATTCAACCATTCTCTTTCATTTTCTCTCTGTTGTTTCTCTCTCTAAGCTTCTTCTAATTTCCTTCTCTTTTCTTCTTGAATTCGTTTAACTAGTAATGAAGTGAAGTGATTACGGGTAACCGACAATAGCTAGCTTATAATTAATCATGTGTTAGGTTAAATCATTTGATTAGAAAAGATTTATGTAAATGATAATATTTTTCTGTGATCATTAATTATGTTTAATAATGCCATATTCATACCTTAAGTGATTAGTCGTCGTCAAGTAAACTTTCGACTAAATAACCTGTTTACGTAAACTTTTACGTAGTATGACATTATATTTTTTATTATCAAAACATGAAGATCATTAAATATAAATATCGTTTTTTACGCTAATATTTGTATTAACAATCTCCCCCTTTTTGATGATGACAAAATATAAACTCATGCTTATTTAAAAGTTACTAAATAAGTATTTAGTAGATGAGTTTACATATCTTCTCCCCCTTTTTTTCGAAGTAAAAAGTGTTGTAAAAGGAGGGGAGTCTTGCAAGTCTTGTTTTGACGAATGCTAAGTGACTTAATTATGAATGCAAAGTAAAAAAATAAAGACTAATTGCAAGTGCTCCCCCTTGGTGGATGCTCCTCCTGGCTTGGGGCATCAAGGAATCGAGCTATGGTTGCGTTGCTACAAAACAAAGTTAGTAGACAAGCAAATATATATATGACAATAACAAATGCACACATATACATAATGAACATTCATCATCAACACAACAAAAGAAAATAATGCTTAATCCATTATAAGGGATTTAAACATAAAACTTGGCAGTAAAGCCATTACATGATAAACCAAAAAAAATAAAGAAAATAATTAAAAGTCCTAAATATTGGGATTTATCATTTTCCCATACAATCCGAGAGGTGAGGTGAGATTCGCACGCGGTTAATGCGGAAAGTAAGGTGGGTGTGGTGAAGGACCGAGGTGGTGTCGAATATATGAGAACATGTTGTTGACACGGTTTCAGAGCATTAGGATTTCATGCCTTGTGGTGCTATAACATTGTTAAAACATGTTGTGGAGGTGAGGCATGTCATTTGAATAAACAAAATCCAAAATTTTAGGCGGATTGGGAAAATCTTGATTTCTAAGATTTGGTGGTGGATGGTGGATGTTTTCTAGTGGAGGTGTATTGTTTTGGAGGAGAGGTGTGTTGTTGTTAATGTTAACAAACAAAGGTTGGGTTTATGGCAATGGTTCAAATCCGGGTGACGGGTTTGGAAAACTAGGAGGTGGTCGAGAGACACGTGGTGGTGGAGATGGATTAGAGGGGCCCGGTGGCCAATTATCCATAGTTTGAGCATAGGGGTCATTTGGTGATATTTGAGGTGGAAGAAGTTTTTGAGGTTCAAGTTTTATCGGAATGACAAAACAAAGTTTTGGTGGAGGTGCAACGTGAGTTGGTGTCGGAGACTCACTTGGTGATGATGAAGAGGTGTAGTGTGCGCTCTTGCTAGAGATGGATTTTGATGGAGCTTGTGGTGGTGAAAGGGATTTCTTTCTAGGAGGTGGTGAAGGTGTTCTCTCATTTGGTTGTTCCTCACTTGAGAATGTAAGATTAACATAGTTTGGATACTTGACACTCATTCTTGCGGTTTTTCTTTTAAAGTTTGGTGAGTTTGTTTTAGATGAACTAGTCATGGTTGTAAACTAGCAAGGTTGTAAGCAAGAAGTGTAAGCAAAATGTGAGGAAGATGGTGTTTGAGGATGATGATTATAAAGGAAAAGTGGTGATATGAATTGTATAATGGTTCTTGGATTATATGGAGAACATGTTATACCCTAAGGTTTAAGATCCCACATAGTATCATATAGCATGGTTATAAGATAAAGTAGAAAAAGTTAAAAACCAAGAAAATTCGAATTTTGGCGCCTGGCCTGGAGATCTGGATCCCACACCAAATTAACGGGACGGATCTGCATCTCTTTGGTGGTTCCGTGGCGTGGGTCGCAAATTTTCATAAAAACGACCAGATCATGCATTTATGCCCCCCAAAACATGAAACAAATTATCATGCAAGCATCATTATCATCTACCAAATAACATCAACATGATAGGATGTTCATAAAGCATAGCGTAGTTTCAACGTTCAATTCATGCATGCATAGCACTTAATAGCATGAATTTTGGTTCAAGATGGCATAGTTTAACACAAAAGATGTTACAACTAATTAATAGCATAATGTTATCCTAAATCAGTAGTTTAAGATCCCTAGAGAATGAGTTATGCTAAATTTAAAATTGATCCACGGATGACCAATATCCTAGCAAAGGGGATGTTTGGTTTGAGCTTTCAACCGACGATGGAGAGTAGGGTATGTCAATCTTAACTTCTTCATGCTTACTCCTCTTTCTCTCATTCTTTCTATTGATGGAGCTCATCATTCGATAGTGCAAGACAAATTGTAGAGAATGATAGGGAAGAAAGATTTTAGGATGTTTGGTAAGAATGATTTGGTACAACCGAGTAATGAGTAAGCCATATGGTAGAGGACAATCGACTCTATGTTTGACACTCTCAATTTTATGAGAAATGAAGTAGGCAAGGTTAAAGTTTTGAGAGTTTTTGAGATGATAGAGTATGATGGCGGAGCATGCATCAATGGAGCTTTTGTGAGTGTCAACACAAATGACATTTTCACGAATGATGAGTTCCCAATCCTTGATGTTGGGAGGAAGATTATCTCGAAGGATAATGGTAGGATTTGAGCAATTTTGATGGCATGATGGAAGGCAAATGTTTTGAACGACATCTCCAATGTTTGGAAGAATAGTTTGATAGGAAACATGCTTTTCACGAGTAGTGTTCAAAAGTTCTAATGAGCATTCCTTTGAGAAGATACATGTTCCTTTGTATGGAATTTGAAGGACTTGACTGAATTTTTCGAGTGACATAATGAACTCCTTGTCTCGAATGGTGAAACCAATCGAAAAAGACATATCATGCACATTTCGTATGAGTTGAAATTTGTGATAGAATTCGATGATGAAGCGAGGACAAATATGACCATTTAAGGTGAGAAGACAATCAAATTGAATTGGTTTGAATGGATCAATGATGTCATTTCCAAAGGTAAAAGAGGACTCAATGTGTCTTCCTTCATGAATGAAACGATTTCGAAGGTTTTTAAAAGAGTTTTTGGCATTGTTTGGAGTGGACCTTTGGTGATGGATTTTTGGTATGTAGGCTTTGGTTATTTTTTAGTCGGATTTCATCATTCCAAGCATAATTAAAACCTAAAAAATTTATAATTAGGATATAGATAAGTATATTGAAAGAAAGTTATGATGTATGTATGTGATTTATATACATTATGTAGTAAATCACATATCTTCATTTTGTTTTATCTCTCAATTTGACTGAGTCAATACATCACAATAATTGTGGATTTTGAAGGTTCATTCATTCATGAGAGAGTAATTGTTTTTTATTTGTATTAACTATGTAAGTAATATTTGTTAAAACAAATTTCTAATAGTGAGTTTTATAAAAACAAGATTAATCTTGGTGAATCACATTGAATGTGAGTTCCAAGTATGGAAAAATAATTTGATCTATTATTTTAAGCTCTTTTCCTTTTATGGAAGGAAAAAACAAGTATTTCAAAATTAAGATTTATTAGAGAAAAACTTACACTTGTAAATGTAGATGTCAAGAAATGTATATATCTATCTTAATTATGGCTTGAAAAGATGTTGGCGAGAATGCTCAATTTTGGGTGATATGAGATGTAGGTGGTTGTATGATATTGAAAGAAAGAACAAGTGGTCCAACAACTTAAATGTAGGGTACCCAGTTGACGCACGGATCCACCAACACAACACAACACACGGATCTACCTATGGTGGATCTGTGGTCCGCAAGTTTCCAAAAATACGGACAGATTTGATTTTTGAGCAAATTTAGATAAGGTGTAGTGTTTTTGGTAATTGAACTATGTTATATATACTATTAGGAGTATGTGATATAATTTTCGGAGTCAACGTTCAAGTTTTGAACAAATCGTGCAACTTGTCGTGAATTTCCTGATGGAATTTCAATATAGTCGATCCTACTAGGAGTGTGTTATCTTTTAGCATAAGTTTGACCATTACTAATAACACAATCATTTGTGAACATTTAGATTCAAAAAAACATCGTCAACACAAGTGTGAGTTGCAATTTGATGATTGTTCTTTTCATCCTTTTTAATCAATTTCATAATTTTCATGTATTGATCATAAATGTAGATTTTGAAAATATCTATGGTCATTTTATTGATATATTCTTAATCTAAAAAATTCTAATCTCGATTATGTTTAGGATCGGAAGTTTTGTAATTGGAACTTGTAATGAGAGTTAACATCTTTTGAATAATGATTAATTACTTCATTAAATTTCCTCTTACGATTATCTTTGAGAGGATGAAGAATCACTATCCATGATAAGTTCCATCATTCCTAATCCTAATCTTAAATAATTAAATACTTCACTTTTTAAAGGATTAGTAAATATATTGGCTATATTATCTTCAGATGCAACTTTCTTGATAGAGATATTGCCCTTTTGGACATTATCGCGTAGAAAGTGGTGGCGTATTTCTATATGTTTAGTTCTAGAGTGTTGTATAGGGTTTTTGCTTAAGTCAATAGCGCCTTTATTGTCGCACATAATCGGAACGTCGTCGAGGCGTATGCCGTAGTTGATGAGAGATTGTTTCATCCATAGTGCTTGTTGACATACCTTACCGGCAGAGATGTATTTGGCTTCGGTCATGGAGATAGCAAGGGCCATTTATTTCTTAGCGAACCAAGATGTTAAACAACATCCCATGAATGTACAAACTCCACTAGTGCTTTTGCGATCAACGTAATTGCCCACGTGGTCGAAGTCGGCATAAACTATAGTTTCTATTCCGGTTCCTTTCGGATACCATAATCCTAAGTGACTAGTTCCTCTAATATACCTAAATATACGCTTAACGGCTTCTAAATGGGTAGTCTTAGGATTTTCTT
>BQNB010058539.1:0-16347 GCA_026074375.1 Tanacetum coccineum | reverse complement strand
TTATATAACACAAACAAAAATATTTACGGTCAAAGTTAGAAGAAAAAGACTTAAAAAGTCAATAGGGGACAATAATTTTAAAACGGAGGGAGCAGAACATACGAAAGTTAGAAATATGACTCGGGTTGATTAATTTTTTGTGTAGTGTGACACTCTTTTGAGGTTTTGGCTTAGGTGACTACACCCCTTGCTCTAAGGTATTTAATAAGTAAAATCAGTTAAAGATAAAAAATTTAGGATAGATTTTTGAAGTTGTTAGATACTTTATGAGTGAATTTTTTTTAAAAGAACTTTTAATAACATTTATAAAATCGTATGTAAAAAAGATACTGCAATATTAAAGTTATTTTATTTGAAAATTAAACACCTTTTTATTGACATTTTTTTATAAGAAACTTGCTAAATATTTATTATATTTGATAAATAAAGTTTGTTAAATAAAAAAATTATAAAAAGTAAACTTTTCAAGTAATTTCCGTAACTTGTTACATAGTTCATGGCGTGTTTTGAAAATTTATATTTTTTTTAACAAAACGAAACCATGAGGCCCACCGTAATGTATATAAGAAGAAATTATTTTTTGTATTTTTCTAAGCTATTACGAATTATGGGTGTTTCACATAGATATCTTTCGAAAGTAATGTTCTTTCAGTATTAACATACATTAATTCATTAAGTTAATACTTAGTCGAGAAGAGCTTGTAGTCAATGACAAAAGCAAATATAAAAAATAACCAGGTGTCATACATTTTTCAAGCAATTGTATAAGAGAAAAACAGTGTGATTTCGATTGAAATATTTGATTTTAAGAGCGATTGATATTTTTTTCACCTACTAATGGATAAATTAAGCACGTAATAGAAAAAGAATTCCATTAAACAGGGTGCATTTACGAAGATTTTGTAGTATTTTTCAGTGTTGAAAAAAAGCCATACATCAATCATTTTTTCGGTAAAGGGGAAAATCCCCGGTAAAATATATTATACCAAAAGAAACAGTTTAAGCACAATGGAATGTGGCCGAAGTACCACACTAACCTCAAGCCAAAAACAGCTTGAACAACCACAAAGCCGCGTGTGACATGCCACACCACGACCAAAACTAGCTAATTAATTACATTTACAAGAGCACCAATAGGAAAAAACCAAGGGATGGAACACAAGCCCCCGAAACTATGCAGCCCCCTCGCATCCGAAGACAAGAAACCAGCTGATCCTGCCTCCTTAAAAAATCTTCCCAGGAAAAAACCCATTGGGAAAAACCCTGGAAAAGGAAAAAGAGTACAACTCCCAACTAGCACTCCAGAAGCGAGCCAAACACAACCAAAGACAAGGACGAAGTATCCGCCAAACGATAATGCAACCGATCAGCCATTAAGAGTCCAAAATGATAAGCGAATTAGGTAACTTCCAAAGATGCACAAATTGAAAGAGCACGTCAACAACTTTAGGCGAACCGTAGACTTGATACATTCAATAAGTTGATTATGAGTTCTCCTTTGATTCTTGAAAAGCCTATAGTTCCTTTCTTGCCAAATGAAATATGTTGAGGCAGCGAAAACCAATCTAGCAATGATACCTCTAACTGATCTCCTCTTGGGCCTTGCGATGATAGCGTCAACAATAGCATTAAGGGAAGACGACACTGTAGGAAGACCTGCAAAAACCTTCATGTAGTTCCACACATGCAAAGAAAAAGCACACTCAAAGAAAAGATGCTCATGGGAATCCGATTGAGAACCACATAGCGGGCACTGAAACAGGTTTAAGTTAGCATGATTGCTAACATCCCATTGTCTCAGATTATCTTGGGTCTTCAACTTGCGCTTAATAACCAACCATAGGTGAAAAGCATGACGAGGGATACATTGGGAAAACCAAACAACACCATACCATCCAACCACATCCCCCCGAGGGCGAATGGTATCCCAAACCGTCGTAACAGAGAACGGTTTAGAGATACCTAAAACCCTCCATTCTAACGAATCCCTCACATTAGGCATAACAGAAGGAACATTAATCACAGCCAACGATGGGTATTTCACGGACCACTCACTCGGCCATCGCCATTGTCCATTACAAATGGACTCCTTGATCATAGTACCCATATTCAGCCCCGCACGATGAATGTCACGAGAGGAAACAATATCCGAGAGAGGACTAGAATGATCCCAACGATCATGCCAAAGAGAAACCATCGAACCATCACCAATTTTGTACCATACATATTGCCATAACATGGGGCGGAGTTGGAGCACCTTTCTTCAACCCCAAGTCATATTACCACGAAAAGGGACATTCCAGAAGCTTCGCCCATTAACTTTGTAGGCATGGATCCATCTCACCCAAAAAGACTCTTTTCGGTTCAGGAGACTCCAAATATGAGAAATCATGAGAGCTTTGTTGAAGACATCCAATTTTCTAATACCCAAACCTCCTTCTTTCTTAGGGAGGCAAACAACATCCCATGCGACCTTAGCTTTCCCCTTACGTATATCACCTTGGCACCAAAGAAAACCTCTCATCAACTGCTCAAGATCAAGGAGAATACGAGTAGGAAGAATAAAAATCGAAGCCCAATATATATGCATGGAACCAATAACAGAAGGAAGTAATTGCAGTCTGCCTGCAGCCGAAAGCGATTTATTTTTCCAGTCCCAAATTCGGTTCTGGACCTTCTCAATAAGCTCTTTACAATCCCTGTAAACAAGTCTAGTCGAAATCAAAGGGACCCCCAGATATTTCACGGGCATCCGTCCCTCTTCAAAGGGGATAATATGGAGAATAGCAATCTTCGTATGATTCAAAACATTACAAAAGTATGCCGTGCTTTTAGGGAGACTCGGGACCAAGCCAGAGACACCCTGGAATTCATCTAAACTTTCCATAATAACTCTAGCAGAATCCGCATCACCATGGGCAAAAAGAAATAAATCATCCGCAAAACAAAGATTAATCAAATCCAGTTTAGAACAATACCGATGGTAAGTAAATGACTGAGTAACACGAACCCTCCTCTGAAGCATAAGAGTGAACACCTCCATGATAAGAGTAAAAAGGTATGGAGACAACGGGTCACCCTGACGGAGGCCACGTTTCCCTTTAAAGAACCCATGGAGAGAACCATTAACGCTTAGGGAAAAAGAAGTGGTAGACACACATTCCATGATCCAAGCAATCATACGAGGATGAAACCCAAAACCAATCAGAATTTTGTGCAAAAAACCCCCAATCAACAGTGTCATAAACTTTTTAGATGTCCACTTTGAAAGCACATCTAGGGGGACCACGATCCAGATGATAATTATGCATAATCTCTTGAGTAAGCAGAATATTATCAGAAATTCTTCGGCCAGGAACAAACGCAGACTGATTCGGGCTGACCAAATCCTTTAAGCTATCCTTAATCCGATTAGACAAAATCTTGCTAATACATTTATACATGACATTGCAGCAAGATATAGGCCGATAGTCATTAATGCGAGAAGGAGAGGCGACCTTCGGAATAAGGGCAATAATAGCGTGATTCAATTCCTTAAGAAGAGTACCATTAGTGAAGAACTCTTGGACAACCCTCGTAACATTATTAGAAACAATCCCTCACGCCTCTTTAAAGAAAGCGGCAGTATATCCGTCTGGCCCCGGGGACTTGTCATTTCCCATAGAGAAAATTGCCTCCTTTACCTCTTGCGGAGTCACTGTTTTAACCATATCAAGAGCCACATTAGAATCAAGTTTATTCATAAATAAATCATTAGTATCAAGTAAATGAAGGACTCCCTGTTGGCCAAGAAAAGAAGTGTAGTGAGCAACAAAGGCCACGGCAACCTGGTCCCCTTCAAGTTGAGAACCATCCGAGCAAGAAACAACATCAATGCGACTTCTACTAATTCGACCTTTTACCACCTTGTGAAAATAAGTCAAGTTTGAATCACCAGCCTTCAACCAATCAATCTTAGCTTTTTGTTGTAAAAATGGTTCCTCCATTAAGAGAGCATCGTTAAAAGCCTTCACGTAACAAGCCTCTTCCTCACGGAGATCCAATTAAAAGGGTCCAAGTCCAAATCAATTTGCACTCTATCCAGCTCAATTCACAACCTTTTGACATTAAGATAAAGGTTCCCTTTGTCATATAACAGCTTACGGAGAGGCTTCTTTAAAAACTTGAGTTTTTTAACTACTTGAAACATATAGAATCCGCTAACATGTCTACTCCACCCATCCCTAACAATATCCTGAAACCGAACATCATGAACCAGAATGTTTAGGAATTTAAAAGTTTTAGGTCTGATTAGAGACACCATAGGAACTTTAAGGACAGCCGAGGAATGATCGGATATTCGGTAAGGTTGGAAAATGGCATGCGAACTAGTATAAACATCATTAAACTTCAAGTTAGCCATGACACGATCAATTTTTTTAAGAGTACCAGCATCTCCTTGCGGTTTCTGATTCCATGTAAATCTAAGACCAGAGTGGTTAACATCCGAGACCTCAATATCCTCAACACGGTCTTTAAATTCCCTCATACTAATATCAAAAGTAGAGGGACCGGTTGAATGATCAACTAAGTACAAAGCAACGTTAAAATCACCAAGCAAGCACCACAGACGATTCCTAATATAATTTTTATGCAAAGAGAGATTGGTCCAAAGAGAACGACGTTGAGTGTACCTATTATGAGCATAGATAAACGAGCAAAAGAGTTCCTTTTTATCAGCCTTGAACCAAAGACGCGTGTGCATAACCTGGGCATCTTAGGAAATAGTAACCATATCGACATCATTAGGGTTACATCCCAAAATTATACGGGAACCCTTAGAACAGAAACTACCATTAGAGGTCCAATTCCAGCTTTGAAAAACCTTAGTACAAAGAAAGTCAAGCCGAGAACTAGCCACATGGGATTCTAAAATCGCATAGACAGAAAGAGCATTTTCGTGAATCACTTGACGAACCTCATTTTTTTAGGGGCTTGGTTCATACCCCGTATGTTCCAAGAAGCAATGATATACATGAGGAAACTCTGTCGAGGGAGTGCTTGCCCCCTTGTTATCCTTAATTTTGTCTTTGTGCACTATAGGCTCTTCCAAAACCACCTCTTCAACTTCCTCGCTATCACTATCATTTGTTGCAATATTAATAGCCTTTGAGCTCTCCCATATATCTGAATTATCCTCAGCATTATCCTAGAGAGAGCTAAAAGCATTCTTTAGAGATAATTCATTAGGAAGTTTAGGAGCACTAACTTTGGTATTACCTTAAGTATCTTGCATGCCTTGATTCACCACATTACCATGCTGCTGTTTTAAGAAGTTTCGCCAACTTCAGGAATGGACTTTGCAACAGGACGATAATTCAAGTTGAGGTTAGGTTTGTTAAGTTTTATGCCCGCAACTTGCTTGTTCTTGGATGTGTTGTTACCTTTACCACGTTTGCGAGATACCCGGGTGAACCCATCATCCTTGTTTTGATCCTTGGTTTGTTCACTAACGATCTCCTTAGCCTTCTTAGGGCAGTGTTCATCATTGTAGTCAAAATTTTTTGCATGAAGCACACTGTAGAGGTTCCCACTCATACTCCACTTCAATTGTCTCCAAAGTATGACTGGTTCTATTAGGGAATGGAATAGCAACCACTAAAGACTCCATCAATTCCTTCTCCGAAGAAACTTCGATTAGGGCACGCGCATAAGTGTTCCTACCCCACGACTTGAGGCACATATTACTTGTGTAAGAGTCCAACATTATAGGCCGTCCAAGTTGAGACGTGATCAAGCTCAAACCTGTTTTCAAATAAGCCACAATGGGAACATTGTGCAGCTTAACCCACAAAGGGGCTGTAGTGATTACATCCCTCCTTAACTTCGAGTTAGGAGTCCAAATATTGAGAATTAGAGGCACTAACCGAATTAGCCAAGGTCCACTCTCGATAAACCTTTCCATACCATCACGTGTTGCAAACTGAAAAAAGAAGAAGCCACTGTGAAGCATGACACGTTCTAAGCCATACTTAGCCCATGTGTTCTTAACATATATCTCAACTAAAGGGAAAGCGGGCCTTTTCCTAATGAAGTACCCATACAAAGTGTTCTCAAACATTGCACTCACTTCCTCCACAGCTGCAATAGGTATAACAATATCTGCCCCTTCTACAACCTCCTCATTATGTAATTTAGAGAGCTTTACCGTTTTCTTAAATGTATTGTCTTGAATAACAAACGCAAAAGAGTTCTTGATAGGGCTACCAGTTGTGTCCTCCTTAACCCTTGAAGTCGACTCATGCACAAAATCGTCTTCTATACATTCATCATTAACCAACGTCCTAAAGTTAACCTTCTTTTTAGGACTTTTAGAATTCACAACGTTAACATATGATTGTGATTGTTGCGATCCAGCATTCTCCATAGAATCACAATCATCATGTTGACTTGGTTGCTCCACATTTGGCTTAACAGACTCATCCCTTAGCGGTTGAGTATAAGTCGCGGACCTCCTAGCCATCATAGGCTTACCATCAATACTTATGAATTTAGTAGCAAGATCACCAGGCTTATGAATTTTAGTAGCAATACATCAATCATAGTTCGAGTGATTTGGGTGATCACTAATGATCACATATTTGAGTTTTCTTTTGTATAGAAAACCATGTAGAATTGAACTTTTTTCATTAAACCAAAACAATATTTAGAATTTAAATAAATACATGTATCACATAAGAGTGAGAGAAGGTTAATTATTTTTCCTTGTTTATTCCCACAAAACCAACGATATAAATAGAGTACAGAGATAGGCTTTGAGCCCAAGTTGATAATGATACAACTAAGAATATTAAATGTACAACTAATGAATGACTAATCCTATAATCATACCAAAAATAAGAGTCAACTATGACTCACTAGTATTATCAACTAATACGCCCCCGCAGTTAGAGCAGGAGGAGGTTGAACGCTCAAACTGGATCGAAATTCTTCAAACAATGCGGAAGGCAGTCCCTTGGTGAAAATATCGGCATACTGGAAACGAGAGGGCACATGTAGAACTTTAACCTGACCAGCGGTGTGAGGTTTCTCGATTCACGATCTCGGGAGGTCGAGGAAGCTCAAAATAAGAATAAGCCATTATTGAGGAGAGAGCTTTATTTAATTTTGAAGTTTTATTAAAAGGAAAAATGTCAGGGGAATTACGAATGTGAGCTTCACCCTCTAATGTTGACTAGAGGGGAGTATTTATAGTCTAAACACAAGGACACTTTGGACTAATTACACTTTTAGTCCTTGTGTTTTAACTTTAACTTAAACTAGTGTAATTTCCATATAGACACCATATTTTTTGATCCTAACATTAAAATGCAAATAGCTAAAGATAATTGTAGTTTACTTTGTCTTCAACATGTACTTTAGCTTGAATCATTCCTTTACTTGTAGAGAATACAATGTAATCTGGCTTACCCCCAAAGTACATTTCATTCGAACAGCAATATGAAGGCTTTGATGTAGTTGGACAAATTTCTAACGCATGACCGGTTATTTTTAAAGCTCGCAGCAGAATTTGTAGAAGAAGAAGTAAACCACAGTTAGCAGCAAATCTGACTTCTTCATTGCGGATTAGTAGCCGATCGAATTAGTAGCCGATCCATTTAGGGGAACATGTACAGACTTCATACAAACAACTCATAGAAGAAAGAAACTCCAAGTCAATTAAGTCCCGGATGTACACATTTCTTCCCCTTGGTTGATGCACTATGTTGTATACACCAAAGACAATTAAGTCCCGGATGTACACATTTCTTCCCTCTGATTGTTGCATTTATCGAACACTTCTTCCCCCTGATTATTTTTGATGACCATCAAACATAATCATAATTCGGTTACGTTCGAATGTTCGATAGAGAAGTCATGTGTGAAGTCGCTTCTCCTCAGACTTATTCAATTTCAACCTCGTATTCTGTCGGCTCTTTGTAATGATTACTGATGGAGAAAATGCATTATCACAAACTTGATGATGAAGTAGAATACCCCAAACTTGTGACTTATGTCTTGTACTATCCATGATAACGAACGGTGAAGAGAACTCGCGTTGCAACCTGTGTAATTATATGTACTCTATTCTCTCAAAACCAACCAACCATCTAAGTATATGTAAACACCACTCCTTGACAAATCCTCCAACTAAGTGAGAATTGAGCACTACAACGTAACCCTCAAGTGATAACAAATGTGCGCATTGAGCACCAACTTTTATGTTTATAGACAACACATTGCTAGATTTGACAAGTCTTCATCAACAACCGGTTATAAGCTCGAACAAGTTATCTTTAAAAGTCATCATCCAACCAACCCCGACTTTTAAGATATGATAAGTACACGCACCTGTGAAATTCCACTTCAACTTCAAATAAATGATAACGAATCATCCCCGTAGCCATTTGTTGTGATTAAATCCCGAGACTAGCCTTTTGAACGGTTTTCGTGAATCTATTATCCGGATCGTTTTAAGTAATAAGTGATGTTTTTGTTTTTTGTAAAATAACAAAAGTTTAGTCCTTTAGCATTTTAAGCCCACAAATTCAGCATGCTCATTTCAACTTATCATAAATTCGGATCCAGCCCAACATCTCACATTCAGTTTAGCAGCCCATTAACCATTTCATTTTCGGATGACATCACAAATTTCACAACCCAACTCTTTATTCTCTATAAATTCATCAGCCCGTGTTTTTCAATTTCGGATCACCAAGCCCATTAAAAATTCGGTTGACCAGGCCAATGTGTGTCAACTTACTATAGTATTTAACAGACCCTCTTATCAATTAGGTCACCACAAACCCTAACTCATTTCACCTTATACATCCGCCTCTCCATTTGTGCAGTCACGTAACATAAATCTTGATAACACAAAAACCTTTGTACACTCTTCCCTTTGTATAATCAAACCATCAATCTGCCCATACTTTGACAAATCCTTTTTAAACATAGAACACACAACAAACACATCTTTGTTTTGCTAATACCCTCGACAGAAGAATCAAGATGTTTTCTTTCTTCAAGATCTTGTTACTTAAGGTCTCGGGTAAGTCTTTTTGTTTTTGTTGTTATCTTGTTGCTTTGAACGAAACTAAGAGTGAATGAGAATATTCTTGTCTTTGTTCACTCTTTTGAAGTTTTTGAATAGTAACAAAGGAGTATTCCTTCACAAAGATCGATGATGTACTATGTTCTATTATACAAGGTCTTAAAAGATCTTTAAAAATCAAAGAACAACAAACTAAGATCTTGGCTTGTTTTCTTTTACGGTTTTGAGTCTTGATAGAGTTGATGTTGTAATCTGTTATTGAAACTGGATTGGTGTTGTAACCGAGTTTGGAAGAGCGGTTGTTGTTGGATTGTTCTTGTTTCAAGTGGTATTTACCGAGTTTAGATTTTGTAGTTGTTGTAATGGATTTGTGTATTGGTATATGTTGATGCTGTTGATATAGATTGGGTTCAAACCATTTCCGAGTTTCAGACTCAGTAGACTCAGTTGTTTTTGAGGTTGTGGTCAAGCAAAAAAAACTATTTCATTTTCGATCTAGGACCAAATCGGACTGTTGACTTCTTCTTCATATCATTCTCGTTCTTGTTAAAAAAAAAGAAACATTTTCGGAAACTAAGTCTGAAACTCAGAAAAAGCTGTTATATTACCGAGTTTGACCATAACTTCCGAGTTTGACTTCCGAGTTTCATGTATAACCACTTCCGAAAATTAATAATCAGCTGATAATCCACATCGTATGATTGAATCTGACCGAGTTTGATCATACGATAAAACCGTAAGCATCCAAACTCGATCAGATCAACTATAACAAAAATAAGCTCACGAAATAAGCTGATAAATCAGAATAACAAAAAAAACTCAGCAAACACTGAAATTGACTGAATAATAAGCTGATGTACTGAATATGGACCGAATCTGACTAAAATATGCTGCTGTACTAAATCTGGACCGAATGGACTGAATAAGCTGAAATAAGCTGAACCGAATAAGCTGAAAACATCACAAATCGCCTGTGCAGCTCTGATACCACTTGTGAGGTTTCTCGATTCACGATCTTGGGAGGTCGGGGAAGCTCAAAATAAGAATAAGCCATTATTGAGGAGAGAGCTTTATTTAATTTTGAAGTTTTATTAAAAGGAAAAATAAAAAGGAAATTACAAATGTGAGCTTTACCCTCTAATGTTGAATAGAAGGGAGTATTTATAGTCTAAACACAAGGACACTTTAGACTAATTACACTTTTAGTCCTTGTGTTTTAACTTTAACTTAAACTAGCGTAATTTCCATATAGACACCATATTTTTTGATCCTAACAAGCGGTAACTATATCTCGGACGAAATGGATGTCGATCTCAATATATTTCGTCCGTTGATGTTGAACAAGGTTGGCAGACATATAAACAGCACTAACGTTATCACAATAGACAAGAGTTGTAGTCATAAGAGGAGAATGTAGCTCACGAAGAAGGTTACGAACCCATGCAGTTTCAGCGACAACGTTAGCAACACCCCGGTATTCTGCTTCGGAACTGGAGCGGGAGATGGTGTGTTGTCGTTTAGCAGACCATGACAAAAGATTATCCCCCAAAAATACACAATAACCTGAAGTAGACCTGCGTGTAGATGGGCAACATGCCCAATCAGCATCAGTGTAACCAACTAGATAAGTAGTATTGAAAACATACAACTGGAGATCAAAATCCACAGTCCCCCGAACATATCGCAAGATACGTTTGAGTGCAGCAAAGTGCGGCTCCCTCAGATCATGCATATAAAGGCAAATCTGTTGAACTGCATAAGACAAATTTGGACGTGTAAAAGTAAGATACTAGAGCCCTCCTGCAAGGCTGCGATATAAAGTAGGATCCTAAACAGGAACACCTTCTGGACCTAGTTTAGACTCTGTATCAACAGGTTTCCGAGAAGGGTTACAATTAACCATGTGAGCACGCTCAAGGAGCTGTAGAGCATATTTTTTCTGTGACAAAAACAAACCTGTAGGAGTACGATCAGTAGAAATACCAAGAAAGTAATTAAGCGCCCTAAGATCAGTCATGTCAAACTCGTTATTTAGAGAACCTATAATCTGCTGAAGTAAGGCTGGACAAGAAGCTGTGAGAATGATGTCATCTACATAAATAAGTAAGTAAGCAACCTAAGAACCTTTTTGATAGATAAACAATGAGGAATCACAACGACTATGATAAAATCCAGCTTGTGTGGCATAACCCGCAAACCACTAAAACCAAGCACGGGGTGCTTATTTCAGTCCATATAAAGATCTCTGTAAATGACAAACATGATGAGGATATCGATTTTCAACAAAACCAGGGGCTGATGCATATACACAGTCTCAGATAAGTTACCGTTAAGAAAAGCATTTTTAACATTAAGTTGGTGTATGGGCCACTTATGAGACATGACAAGGCTAAGGACCGTGCGAACGATGGCTGGTTTAGCGACCGGACTAAACATCTCATCAAAATCAACACCTAGTTGCTGACTACTACCGTTAGCAACTAAACGAGCCTTATAGCGGCTCAAAGTCCCGTCAGCATGAAACTTATGCTTAAACAACCACATGGAGCGAACCATATTAACACGTGCGGGCCTTGGTACAAGTAACCAAGTGCCATTTTTAACCAACGCATTATATTCATCGTACATAGCATTACGCCAGTTTGGGTCTTTTAAGGCGTGAGACAGATTTTTAAGGATAAGAGAAATAGAAGAAGTATGTAGAGACAAGCGGTCGATAGGTTTGATAATGCCTGATTGCGACCGAGTGATCATGGGATGAGTACGAGGAGGTTCGTATACAGGTTCGGTGTTTGGCTGGGGATTTGAAAGATCGAAAATTGGTGGTGGTAGTAGACTGGTTGGATGGGCCAAAGTAGATGGGCCGCTGGTGTGGTTTTGAGCTATTAAAGTTGGGAGGGTAGACTGAGGTTCGGTAGGAGTTGAGGCTTGGGGTGTTGAGGCGCATGTGGTGTTGGGCTTCGCGTTAGGGATGGTCGTATTGTTGGGCTGAGTTGTTTCGTGAGTTGTGGGGGGAGGTGTAGGGGCTGATGTGAGGGTGTTTAGGAGGGGGGAAGGTGTAGGTTCGAGGAAGGTGTAAGAAGGAGGGGAGGAGGGTGTCATAGAACGGTATGGAAATTGGGTTTCGTCAAAAGTGACGTGTCTAGAGAGGATAATTTTATTTGTTTCTAGGTCTAGGCATCGAAAACTACGATGGTAAGCGGGGTAGCCCAAAAATATACAAGGGGTGGCTCGTGGAGCAAGTTTATGTGGGGAGTGAAGGCGAGGGTAGCATAGACACCCGAATATTCGTAGGCGAGAGTAATTTGGTGGTTTGTTAAAAAGACGAGTATAAGATTTTTCATTTTGAATTGTGGTAGAAGGTAGAAGGTTAAGTAGATAGGTGGCCATATGGAGAGCCTCGACCCAAAAGGTGGGGGGAAGGTGTGCTTGAAAAAGTAAAGTGCGAATGATATTGTTGATTGTTCGTATCATTCGTTCCGCCTTGCCATTTTGTTGGGATGTTTTAGGGCAAAAGAATATGAGTTGAATGCCATGTTTGGCAAAGAGGGTGTGAAGTCAGTTGTTATCAAACTCACCGCCATGATCACATTGGAAGCTTTTTATTTCGCAATTGAATTGGTTTTTAACATAATTACGAAAGTGCAAAAATTTATCAAACATGTCAGACTTTGAACGAAGAGGGTATATCCATAGATAATGGGAGAAATGATCAAGGAATAAGACAGAGTATTAAAACCACTAGAACTAATATTGGGAGATGTCCATAAATCAGAATGAATAATATCAAAACAATATTCAACAATAGAATCCGAACTATGAAAGGGAAGCTTCACATGTTTGCCAAGTTGGCAAGCGTGACAAATATGTGAAGACTTTTATTTATTACATGAAATAAAACGACTAGAGACAAGCGAACGTAGCACTTGATCACCCGGATGTCCGAGGCGTTGATGCCACGTGGAAGCACTTGTCGAGAGAAAAGCAGTAGGAGAAGTTGATGGTTTGGTAACTACATTAGTTTACATTCCATCATTTTCAGAAGCTTTAATTAAATGAATCGCTGCAAACAACTACATGTCGCTTTGAAGCTCGGTTAATACCTATCTTCTATAACCAAAGACATACCTATAGATACTTTTCATATGTGTACGCAAGTGATCAGCAATGTTAAACAAGAGTACACCTCAACCACTTTACGAGGCTACTAGTGAGACAACACATAATGCAAAATGTAACTCAACTATCTCAAACTCTTGTGCCACTCATACATATAAGATAACAATCCAACATCATACAGTTTATCGTCTTGAAAGCAGTAACCACGTGCTAAAACACGATTATTAAGTGTTAGTGATCAATTAACCTCAACACTGTTGGGAATGTGGTCAGCAATAACACCTCCAAAACTTTGCTTTCAACTGATTCACTATCAGTCCAATCATTTAGCGCCATCAAATCGCGAAAAGAGCATAAAGGTAATGTAACATACAGAACCTTCAAGTTTGATGGATAAAATGAGTATAGGTTAGTCCGAGTCATCTTCATATTCATCTTCTTCACTCGGACCAGACCAGTGAATATACTTTATGTTTGAAGGAAAAATGAGTCCTTTGGCTTTCAAACGAGAGAAAACCTGCCAACAAAGAAGAGCAACGAGAAGAGAACATAAATGAAAATGGTGCAATCCTTGTTTGAATTAACTGTTTAGCAGGCGCACTGAAAATGGAACTTGCAATCACACCCCAGGATAATTTAAGAGACACTTTCAAGAGGAAGAAAGAAAGACATTCATACTCCAGGAATTAGTTCTAAGCAGCTAATTAAAAAAAGCATCCACAACCATGACCATCAACAAGAAAGCACACATTTAGTGTCTGTGACAAGGTATGTTGGGGCGGGTTCATAGTTTCTTGTGCAATATACAAATATGGTATGATGATTTTCAATATAAGTCTAAGGTGGTGTTTGGCTTGTGTAGATAATTCACTATGGGTATGAGGTTGATAAATGGGTGGAATAGATATGGGTATGATTATTCTAAAAATGTTGTTTGCTTTATAAAACCTGAGTTTAAATACTTTTAATCCTAACGTTAAGAAAAAACAGTAGAACAACTAAAATTAAAAATCAAGCCCACATGGAAAAAACAAATTGCGTCCCCTTTGTGCAAGAATCTAAATTGTTAAACATATCTACATGATAACACCATCTGATAATTACACTACTGAACATGAAAATGTCTGTTAATAAACAGAAACCATGAATCATTAAAGTTTTATAGGTGAAAAGCAAGAAATTTATTGATTTTTGACTTTTGAGG
This sequence comes from Tanacetum coccineum, assembly GCA_026074375.1. Taxonomy (NCBI): domain Eukaryota; kingdom Viridiplantae; phylum Streptophyta; class Magnoliopsida; order Asterales; family Asteraceae; genus Tanacetum; species Tanacetum coccineum. The sequence goes on along the minus strand of BQNB010058539.1, from coordinate 1,951 downwards.
ATGAGATGTTGACCAAAACGTAGAACAGGTTCTAGCAAGGTTTTGTCAAACCCATTACCATCAACCAAACACTTGTTATGCCTTTGGCTCCTATTCCCCCATTCCCATATCCACTAAACATACATAACCTAAGATTATCAATCTATTTCTAGCTCCAAACAAACATACGAAAATGAAATATAAGAATAGAATTTTACCTTTTGATCAATATTTTTTCCAATTTACAAATACAAACAACACGACAAATGAAATTTAAGAATAGAATTTTACCTTTTGACAGTAACACCCAATTGTAAGCTCTTTCACATTGCGAAGCTTTAGTATAAAACCTTTAAACATTTCTTCTTTCTCTTCCCTGTGTGTTGTCTCATAATGGCCACCTTTATGATAATCTAACATAGCTTCAACTACAGAAGACACATTTAATAACAAAAGTTTCCACATATACAAATCACATTGGATTGTTAGTGACAAAACATAAGGAGCATTGATTTCAACGATATCCTGTCAACACCAATCTTTTAACACTTTTAGATGTAATATCAAGCCGCCTATAACCATAGCACCAGGCCAACCCCAAAGTTTCCAACAAAGGACACCCGGATAAAATCTTTTGAATCAAATCCATTGGCGTAGCTATGTGGGTGCCTTGGTTGGCCATGGCCCACCCATGTAGATTTGTAACAATGTATATTGTATAATTATTTTGTATTAGCCCATTACAAGTTTGACAAATTTATGCCATTTTAGCCTAACCAAAAGCAAATTTACATTACAACTAATTGCTAATTTGTTTACCACCTATGTTATATAAATGATGACCGATTGTATTATTGTTTAATGTACATATCGGCCTACCCATAAGTGAAATCCTGGCTACGCCACTCATCAAATCCTCATCCATATCCCCTTTGGAAATATACAAGCTCTTAAGTCGACTCCAACTAATGGCACCGGTTGGAATAATCACACAACCTCCCAATTTTAATTGAGTAAAACATGAATTGGAAAAAAAGAAGTGATCCAACACAAACAGCTAATATCATAAGGGATAAATAGTTGGAATTTGTTGAGGTTCAAATGGCGACATTGAGTTAAGGTTTTCTCAACAAACGATACGTATTCGGAGACCCGTTGATGGTTCCACTCCTCTAATGAATTCGTATAAAATGAGAAAAAGAGATTGTGAACATAAGGCCAGAGATTTTGCCATCGTTTCGAGAGTGTACCTGTTCTAATAGCCTCTTTTGTCTGAGGTAAACGAGAAATGATATCAATAAGTAAACAATCTTGTAATTCACTGATTCTATCTTCTTCTTCTATAATTCTGATTGTTTTTCTAGTAGGTTTATGTTGTTCTTCCATGGCGGCTACCAATTTTGTTGCTTTTCCTGATTGGAACACTTCAACATTATTCACACTAGATTTTCTACTTTGACCACCTAACATTTACAATGTTTATTTTAAGTAGATCGGCAAAACCAGGTGAGTTGAGTCGGGTCAAGTCACGGTTTTAGATGAATCACATGAATCTAAATTACTTCTCATACCTCGCTTACGCGGGATTGAGTATGTTGTTGTTGTACATGAATCTAAATTAGGTTGGTCTCGATAATGTTTGAGTTTAGATGGGTTGAGTCCGGGTTTATATGTGTTTTTTTAATTTTTTTTTTTTTTGCAAAATATAAAAAAAGTAAAATAAATAAATTTGTCTCGCTATACTTGTTGGGTAATTGTTATATAATTGCATTTTATATCAAATAACCAACTAGACTCATATACAATAATTAAAGAGACCCAAGACTCATCCTCTTATAAATATTTATCATACTAAGAGTGTCAGGTATCGTAACTTGGCAACACCATTTTTTGGGTGCCACATCAGCATAACACCAACACCAACACCACTCCTCTAATCATAACACCAAATAACACCACTCACCTCTTTATT
>BQNB010058538.1:2354-35596 GCA_026074375.1 Tanacetum coccineum | reverse complement strand
GTCTTATAATCTATTTTGTTAAGTTTTTAAAGTCTATTTATCAGTTTTAAGGATTTAGCTATAAGTTCTAAGGATCTGATTGCTTTCTTAAGTGTTGAATTTAGCTTCATTGTGATCTTAATGTGCATTAGATAGTATCTAGTTAAGTTTGCTCTAGCCATTTTTATGTTTTAGCACAATCTGTCATAGTTAGCTTTTAGAATTTTTTTAGTTTAAGCTTTATTAACCAGATTTGATCCTTAGATTTAGGTTAGTATAAGGTTGTTTTATGTTTTGAATTTCATAGCTTAAGCTATTTAGGTATTAAGGTTAATCTGTTTTGGCTTATTTTATTATTCAGTCATCTTTTGTTAGCTTAAATTTAGGGAAGAAATAAGCATTTTTTCAAAATTTAGGATCAGTATGTACTGATCTTTATCAGCATATACCGCCTTTTCTTTCATTTCTGTTATAGCTTATTTCTTTTGCTTTCTTTTAATTTCTGCTTATTTGTGTCTCTAGGGTATAGGTGTTAAGCTGTTTTAAGCTTGTTAGCTTTTTCTTTAGCTTATTTCGTCTTATCTTTAGTTCTAAATTTGTCAAAAGCCCTTCATAAACCTCTTTTAAAGCCTGTTGTCTTATAGCTTTTAGAGTGCTTTTTAGCTTTTAGGCTTTGCTTATTTTGGTTCCTTTATGCTTATTAAGTTTAGGGTTATGGTTGTTGTTAGTTTATTTGCATTTCTCTTAGCTTATTGTGCCCGTAATGCCAAAACAGTTTAGCTTAAAAGTCATTAGACTTGTTAAGCTGAACTGTCATCTTTCTTATCTTTTTTTGAGGTTATTACTAAGTGTCAATAATAGGTCCCTTTAGTTAATTTGTTTATTTACATGTTGTTTAGCTTTTCAAAAAGAAAAAACAAAAAAAATAAAAAGTTTCATAAAAAGAGAGGTCACAGGGGTCGAACCTGTGACCTCCCCTTCCCTAGCCAACACCTCAACACCACACACATTGAACCATATGCCCTTGGGTCATTTTCAGTTTTTACCTACAACATTTATTATTTAAGGTTGTTTTACTTATTTTGCCTTTCAGCTTTAAATAGCTTATTTACTGCTTATTTGATTCAACTTATTTTGCCGTTTTATTTTTCTTAGGTTTAGACTTGTTCAAAATACTTTTCATGAATTTTCTAGATTTTTTATAAATAGTTTAGTATTTTTATTATTTATTTTGATAAAAACTGTTTTTTATTCATAATAAATTAAATAAAAGTCAAAAAAATATAATTCTTTTTTTCTAAAATTTTTATTAATCATTTAGGATTGTTAAAAATTAAATTTGCATTTTTATGGTTAAATTTGTAGAATTTAGTTTTTTAAAGAACGAGATTTGAATCTCGTTATCGTTTTGTTTGTGTTTTAGCCTTAATTGCTTTCGTTTTTAGCGTGCCTTTACTTGTTTTTGCATTTTAATTATAGAAATAGATTCCAAATCAATTATTGATCATTCAAACACGCGATCACAAACTTAATCCTGATTCTCAATTCACATCTCGTCGGGAAACGACCCGGGAAGGGTTTTTTTAGGTTTTACTTTGGTCAAAAATAAAATCTTTTAAAAGCCTCACGGAATACTTATCTCTCTCTATTATTGATATTATCATATTATATATCTATATTTTATATTTATTATATTATATTTATATATACTAAAGGATTGTAATCAGTAATTAACGCTTCATGATATTACGAGCAAATAGTGGTCTAACGCTACTTAGGCAACAAGTAAACAAGAGAAAGTATCACGTAAAGTACTTGTGTCCGGTTTTCAAAAATAGCAATGTTTCTCACCACATAGTTTATAAAACACTTACTCAAAACGAGTAAAAGTGGGGCTATGAACTCACCTTGATTTGGTGAAGTGAAGTAGTGAGAAGCTAGAAGAATAATCACACAGTAATGAACGACGGTACACGAACACAACCTAAGAATTATAGGCTTCGGTTTAGAATCAGAATGATAGAGAAATACAAATAATCCATAAGTGTTTACTAAGATACTTCCGTTTAAATGTTTTCTAAAATGGGCGTTAGTGATCGTATCGTGGTTGTAACGTTTGACTAATAAAGTACATAGTAATATTTAGTATATATTACTATATAGTAATATTCGAGTGTTCTTACATAAATGTTTTTCCAAATATTTTCTAAGTGTTAAGATTTTATAAAAATTTCGGCATGACCTGTTTGTGTTACACGTTTTCGAAAGTTGTAGACTTTATTAAATACCACTTTTAAATCACTTTCAATTCACATTTCGCAATTTCAATCTATATACTATCAAATCCTAAACTAGTCCGAAAAGTCCTTCGGATCCTTATTCGGCTTTTAGACCCGATAAGCCAAATTAGATAACCTGTAACGCTTAACGTCCAAGATAAGTAAACGTTTAGTGTTTAAGTGAGGATACTATCAAATAAGCTATACATAAGCTTATCTAATAAGCTTCACCGTAGGCTTTACGCCTTGGTGTGTTGTCTCATATTAGGCCGTGGCCCATTTAGTCCGATAAGCAAACTGTTTAAGCAAATGAACACAAGACTTATTAATAAGCTATCAATAAGCTTCTAATAAGCTAAGTCAAAACCCATTAAGCCAACCATAGGCTTATAGCCACGATTTGGGCTTGTTAGTTGGGCCGAAACATATAAAGCTCATTCGGGTCTATTGGTTAGGCCCGATAAGCTCAAAGAATTCAAATAAGCTCTTGGTTCAATAGTAAGCTCTCAATAATCCATTTTAAAAAAGTCAAACCATTGAGCTTATGGATTAAGCTCATGGTTTGGGCTTTTGGTTGTGGGACGCAGCTAAAAGCCTGTTAAGCTTTATTTAGGCTTATTTGTTAAGCCAAATAAGCTTAACTCTTTGTCCTTTCAAAATAAGCTAGATATAAGCTAAACAAATATAAGCCGAAACAAAATAAGCTAAAACAACTCGTCCTTTCTTTTTCCTTTTTGGGTCGAACCGAATAATAAGCCCATTAAGTTCAAATAAGCCATTTTTTGGCTTATTTATAGCTGAACCTTCAAATAAGCTATAGGCATATATTTTTATTACATAATAATAACCACGATCACAAAACTATGATTTTATTGTCTTCCTTTTATTATTTTCGAACCATAACACAACCCTTTTAAAGTTAACGTAGTTTAAAAATCAACACTTTTATAATCCGTTTGTACAACTTGTTTATAGACATGATGATGAACATAAAAGTACAAGATTTATGAAGATTTGATAACTTACAAGGAATTAAGGATTAGAAGATGGTTGGATGATTAACACAACCCAAACGTTGTTTAAAGATTACCCGAATAACACTAACGATCAACCAAACTCTAAGTCTTCAAAGGTTTTTGATCAAAAGATGAAAATGATGGTGAATATGTGTGTGTTTGGTGGCGTCGAACAAAGAGAGGAGAGGGAAGGAGAGTAGTGTATGTTTTTATGTTGGTGAAGGAATGTGAAATAAATGAACCTAGTCATGTTTAAATTTGGTAGGACAATAAGAACATTGTTGCAATAATAAAGGAACCAAGAATGCATGTGTGTGTCCTATAGGGGCGGACGACCAAGGGATTAGGGGGGGGGGGTTGGGGACCAACTTTGCTTGCAAAATTTGAAATAGAGAATCCCATGATATATATTTTCCAAGGCTTAATATCTTTAAGTAAACGTTTGCGACATACGCAAGATTTAAAAAAAATGATGTTACTCACGATAATAAATTTTGAAAATTTAAATATTCACACAAAACGTATAAACGCGACTATTGTTGAAAAACTACGATAATTAGAAACAAGGATTACTTCCGATAATGGTTCTCAGATAATAACGGAATAACCTCCCCGGTTAAACGTAAAAATTAAACAAAACTTATAAAATCAAATTACTGAACGGAAATGGCTAAAATATTGGCCTGAAATTTATGGGGTGTCACATCCTATCCCCGTTAAAAGAGCTTTGTTCGCAAAGCTTAAGACGTAATCTCTGTCACGGGTGCAGAGTTGGTGAAGAGATGAGGATACTTCTTCTTCATTTGATCTTCTCGTTCCCAAGTGAACTCATGACCTCTCCTTGAGTTCCAACGCACTTTAACGATAGGGATACGGCTTTGCTTCAGACGTTTGACCTCACAGTCGATGATCTCGATAGGTTCTTCTATGAAGTGGAGCTTGTCGTCGATTTGGATTTCATCTAACCTTGGCAAGAATCTTGAAATGTCTAATATATCAAGGGTTCAACTTTCCCCGTTTGACAAAATGTATCACCCCTTTCCATGGTGACACTTTCAGCATGACCATATCTCCCACTTGAAACTTAAGGGGTTTTCGTCTCACATCTGCGTAGCTCTTTTGAGAATCTCAGGCAACTTGAATACGACTCTTAATTTGAATGATCTTCTTAGTTGTCTCGTGGATGATCTTTGGGCTAGTGAGCTGACTATCTCCAACTTCAGCCCAGTAGATAGGTGATCGACACTACACCCATACAACGCCTCAAATGGTGCAGCCTTAATACTCGTATGGTAATTGTTGTTATACGAAAATTCTACCAACGACAAATGTCTATCCCAACTTCTTCCAAAATCAAGGACACGTGCAAGTAACATGTCTTCTAATGTTTGGATGGTCCTATCACTTTGACCTTCGATCTGCGGGTGATAGGCTATACTCATATCCAATTGAGTACCTAAAGCTTTATGAAACGATAGCCAAAAGTGGGACGTAAACCTGCCATCACGTTCATAGATAATTGAAACTGGCACTCCATTCCTCGAGATAATTTCCTTCAAATACTATCTCGTCAACTTCTCCATTGAGTCGTCTTCTCTTATAAGTAGGAAATGTGCTGACTTAGTGAGACGATCAATGATTACCCAAAATTGTGTCTTGACCGGTTACCGTCTTTGGCAACTTAGTTACAAAGTCCATCATTATGTTCTCCCATTTCCACTGGGGTATTTCTGGTTAAACTAACAATCCAGATGGTTTTCGATATTCAGCCTTAACTTTGGAACATGTTAGACACTTGCTAACATAGGTGGCAATCTCTACTTTCATGTTTGGCCACCAATACATCTTTTTTAGATCTTGATACATCTTATCCGATCCAGGATGGATGGAATATTTTGAATTGTGTGACTAATGCATAATCAGTGCTCTCAAGTCACCATAACACACAATCCAACTCCTGTTGTTCAGACACAACGTTCTTTTATCACGATGTTCACATTTATTAATCATTCCATGTAGATCTTCAGCTATGTAGTTCTCTTCCTTCCTTGCCTCGGCTTGAGCATTCAGAATTTTTTTTGAAGATTCAATCCTATAGTCAGCACTAAGGCTCAAACTCGCAGTGGCTGAATCTTTTCCTTCCGGCTTAAGGCATCTGCCACCACGTTCGTCTTTCTTGGGTGGTATCTAATCTCACAGTCGTAATCACTTAGCAATTCCAACCATTGACGATGTCTCATTTTTAGCTCCTTCTGATCAAGAATATTATGCAAACTCTTGTGATCAGTGAACATGACTCACTTCGTACCATAAAGATAGTGTCTCCACATCTTTAGTGGAAACACTACCACTCCAAGCTCTATGTCGTGTGTGGTATAGTTCTTCTCATGAATATTGAGTTGGCGAGATGCGTAGGCTATGACCTTCTCTCTTTGTATCAAAACTGCGCCCAACCCTTTATACGAAGCATCGCAGTAGACCACAAAGTTCTCACTTCCTTCTCGTAAGGCCAAAATTGGCGCACAACACAACTTCTGCTTCAACAGTTGAATGCAGCTTCTTCTTTCTTTCCCCAATCAAACTTCACGCTCTTCTGAGTCAATTTCGTCATAGGTCTAGCGATTTTCGAGAAACCTTTGATGAATTGTCAGTAGTAACCAGCGAGACCTAAGAATTGATGAATTTCGGTTAGAGTCTTGGGTGACGCTAAATCCTTGATTGACTCAATCTTAGCAAGATCAACTTGCATGCCTTTACTATCAATCGTGTGACTGCGAAATTTTACTGTCGACAACCATAATTCACACTTGAAAAACTTAGCGAACAATTTCTCCTCCTTAAGTAATCTCAATATCAACTTAAGGTGTCCTTCATGCTCATTCTTATTCTTGGAGTAGATCAATATGTCATCGATGAAAACGATCATGAAGTTATCCAAATATAATTTGCACACCCGATTCATCAGATCCATGAATACCGTCGATGTGTTGGTCAGTCCAAATGGCATTACGTGGAACTCGTAGTGTCCATAGCGAGTCCTAAATGCTGTCTTTGGAATATCCTCTTCACAAACTCTGAGTTGGTGATAACCAAATCTCAAGTCGATCTTAGAGTAGACTCTTGACCCTTACAGCTATTCAAACAAATCGTCGATTCTAGAAAGTGGGTATCAGTTGTTCATAGTAAGTTTGTTTAGTTCACAGTAGTCGATACACCTCCTAAAAGATCCATCTTTCTTCTTGACGAATAAAATTGGAGCTCCCTAGGGTGAGGAACTAGGTCTTATAAATCCCTTGCTAGAAAGTTCTTGCAATTAAGTGGATAACTCTTGCATCTCTGATGGTGCTAAATGATACGGGGACCGTGCTATAGGTGCAGCACCGGGGACTAAGTCGATTTTAAATTTGACTTGTCGGGTAAGTGGTAATCCAAGCAAGTCTTCTGGAAAGACTTTCATTAAATCTTGTACAATTGGCACATCCTTAAGTCGTTTCTCTTCTGGCTCCTCGTCAGACTTCTTTGTCGTAACTTGAGCTAGGTAAACTTGGCAACCCTTCTGGATGTAATTTTGGGTTTTGGTGCACGAGATGATACTCAACTTTGACTTACTTCCACTGTTACATCCATCGCCTTCGATTATCAACATTTCATCTCCATAAGGAATATGAATGATCTTTTCATCGCAAACGATCACCGCATGGTATTTCGCCAACCAATCCATACCAACAATGACGTCGAAACTACCGAGTTCTACAAGCATCAAATCAATATCGAATGGGTGACCTAGTAATCCTAACGTGTAACCTCTAAGTATCACATTAGTTTATGAAATTCTTCCATCAGCTAATTATACGGCATAACTAGTGTCTAAAGTAGATGGGACGACATCAAGGAAGGCACTAAAGGTAGTCGACACAAAACTCCTATCGACACCAAAATCAAATAACATGGAAGCGTAACGATTATTGAGAAGGAACGTACCCTTGACGGTGTTTAAATCAGGGTTGGCTCCTCCTCCTCCAATAGCATAAGCTCTCGCCTTAGCTTCATTGTTCCCAGTCTTATTTCCTATCTTGTTTCCACGGTTCTGGTTTCTTAACTTAGGACACTCAATCTTATAATGTTCTGGCCTTCCATACTCATTGCAAGTATTTCTTGTCTGATTTCCAACCGGGGACCTTTAAGGGGTAGCATCAATTACGGTTCTATAGTCTTTAGTCATGTGACCAACCCTCTTACAGTTTCTGCACTTCACCGTACATGGCCCTTCGTGGTGCAATCTACACTTGCTGCAGTAAGGCAAAGCTCCAGCATACGCTTTCCTTTCAACATTATTCCCGACCTTATAAGCTCTTACTACATTCTGACCATTTACATTATGTCTCTTAAAAGGTTGTTGTTGTTATCTAGGGTTGTCTCTTTGGTTATTGTCGAACCTTCTCTTGTTCTCAGCATTCTTGATAGCATAATCCTTCAGCTTTTGATCCATCAGGTTGTTAGCAACACAGATTGTATACTAGAGTCTAGTAGGTTCACCAGCTATCACATTCCCTTGAATTTTGTCTGGAAGACTTCCAATGTACTTCTCAACCTTATCCTCCTCTTCCGGGACCATCTTAGTGCACAACAGAGTCAACTCTTGGAACCTTTGATCGTAAGCAGTCAGGTCATTACTCCTCACTGTCAAGTTTTACAATTCTGTCTCTATTTTCTAGATTTCATTCCTAGGACAATAAACCTCAGTTATTAGTTTCATGAGTGTCTTCCACGTCATGGTATAAGCAGCATCAACTCTAACTGTCCTTTTGTATGAATTCCACCAAGTCAATGCATTGTCCATCATGGTGCATGATGCATACTTCACTTGATATCTTAGAGGGTAGTTACTGGTGTAGAACACTTTCTCCATCTTCTCAAACCAACGGGTTAAACCAACAACTCCTTATGTTCCTTTGAAGTTCAGTAGCTGACACTTCACCAAGTCTTGCTAGGTACACTCTCTAGCAACGGGTACAACACCTCTGTTGTTCACATTGGGGTTTCGATTCCCATTCCCGTTACCATTCCCATTATTAACATCTCCCTCGACATGGTCGTCTTGTTGCTCTTTCTTAATTTCTGCTTCGATTTTGGGGTTCCTGGCAGCGTCATATGCCTTTAGGGCTTCATCCACGCGCTTGGCAATCAGCTCATTGATCGCATCTTGGGTCATTCCGGTACATGTAGCAGTCGGCATGTTTCTACATCACCAATAATAATAATTAAGGTGAGATCTTAGGTATGATGAAATGATCTTATACGTTAAATGGAACAAATTAATCCTTTAATATGAGCATCCAAGATTATAAATACACGATAAGGCCACGATCACGTAGGTAATAACATATTATGTAAAAGATAGGGAAAACGACATTAGATAATAACATCATAACATAGATAATAAGAAAATAGATTTCATAACATTGAACATAGTCTATTACATCGCGATTTTCTAAGGTAGGATCTACAATGTCTAACACTACTACTACGATACTCAAACACTGATGGAACAAATCTAATGACGATAACCTAAGTGCCTCCTAGCACATGCCTCGAGTCTACCAAGTCTCACTCGATCATAGAATCAGAAACAACGTATCTGCCTTAACTCTCTCTAGGCACGCGACAAACTACGCTGAAGTCGGTCAACTTTCTGACTCTCGATATCTAACATGCGTCTAAGCCGCATGTTATCCCACTCCAATGTGCTAATCCTCTCTGTCATGGTAGTGACCTCCAAGTCAACTCAAGTAATCCTATGTCCCTGAAGTCTTTGCTCACTCTCTATAACTTGAATCCGGTGAACTGGAATCTCCACAACATGATCATGAAATCTCTATACCAAATCTCCCAATGTGTCATAGGTAACCTCTATAGCTCCATCAGTTATGACATGATCAGGAACATCCTCCCTAACAGAATCATGCACATCATCATCAACAACCGGTCCGACACTCGGGCCAACCTCAACCCTAATCATGACTCTCACACTAGACTTGACCTCCTATACGGTCGCAGTCTCAACCACATCTCTATCATCTATCCCTCTAGCTCTAATAGCATCAGCATATGCAATACACTCATCAATGTCTACCTAAACATCTAAGTCAACATCAGGCTCTGTGTAAGGCTCAAAGCTATCCTCAACATCAACTCCTAAACCAACCTCTCTAGGTATATATGGCTCATTACCATCCTCTGAGCTAACCTCCTAATCAGTCACTGAATCAGAATCCCTAATCCTCTTATGTGGTGGTGAAAGGTCAGCATGTACGGGAGATAAAGCTCTGCGCACAGGTGAAGATACGAGTACTGATGGGGACCTACATCTCTTGCGAGATGGCCTCTCAGAAGTAGCAGTCGGTGAATCACAAGGAGAATCTGATACGACATAACCTGAAGAAGAATGTCTCAAAGAAGAATCAAATGAAGAGTCCGAATGAGAATCTGATGAAGTCTTTGACAAAGAATCTGATAGATATTTTTCGTGATGAGTCATCTGAGGTGAACTGATGCGATGAAGAGTAGTTTGCCGAATATCTTAATGCCAGTCAGTGAGTAGGTAATGGTTCGGCTATGTTCCTGGCAGTCAACATCTGTAGTACCCCGTTGGGCTGGGTACGGTAGGGTTGACCAACAGGAATTGGCTATTCTGGCGAGACAAGAATAGCCGGTCGGCGGGGTAAACTGGGTGGTGCAAGTAAAATCTATGTATGTGGTGATGGTGGTGATGAGCGTGCTGCTACTCGGCTCCTCCACCAAGTGACGACAACCTCATACGGGTTTTGCGATGGTGGTGAATCAAGGGTGTCACTGTTAGATGAGTTAGTGTAAATGAATGAGGAAGTGTACTATATAGTGGAAACAACAGGTGGTATAGTAGGTACAATGGGTGAAATGGTGGGTATATCAGTGGCTATCAGTGGGGTGTCATCATGAATGATGGGTAAATCAACATTAGGTGCAGTGGATGGAATGGTAACAGGGATCATGCTAAACAAGATAACTTGAGCAGTGGACGTCCCCATGCTCTCCTCTTATGAGTCCGATGAAATCAAGATGACTATAAAAGCCATGACATGCACAAGCAACAGTTCATATAAATACCATTATATCAACCATGCATATGCAGGGAAAAACTAGGTAGATATAATATAATGTAATTATATAGAGCGATATGAAATTATCAGTTACATAAAATAATAACATTATAAGTAATATTTACGTAAGGCAAGGTGGGATCACGTAAGGGCACAATTAGTTCACGTAAGGTTCATATACTAGTTATAGACTAGACGTAGTTAAACTACCTGGTTCTCTATAACTTTGGCTCTTGATACCAATATGTCACACCCCTAAATGGGGCATGGACGGAATACGTGTCCGGGGGCGCGATGTTATGCATATCTCAAGTACAAAGCATAGAAAACGACCTCTAAAAGGGTACGTTTTAGAAAAACCATCACTCGTTGCATAAGTTCAAGATAATAAAGTTTTACAAACCATTTCAACATTAATAACATAGCGGAAGCATTAATTAAAGATAGCGGAAGTAGTATTTAAGTTTTAAATAAAAGGGAAACGAATATCAAATATGATAGCCTTGAAAATGGTTGAAGTCACGTAGCACAAAGAATTCTAGTAGCACGTCATGATAAGTCCAGCTAAGCACCTAAGAAAAACATGCTTAAAACGTCAACAAAATTATTGAGTGAATTCATAGGTTTAGTTTCAAACGTTGATATAGTGGACCACAAGATTCCAACACGTATGTGACAGTTACAACATATACAACTTCACAAAAGAAAAGTATTTACGTTGCACTAAGCTCATGACACAGAAGCTAATGGGAAGGTAGCATGTACATTGCCATATAAATTGCCCTGGTAGGTGTCTGACTAAAGACCACCCAAACTAGTTTCGACATGAAATACATCTGTTGCCCTATACATCAGTCGTACCTGACCAGTAAGAATTACCAAACCCGGATGGGGATTATTAGTCCCAATAGATCAATTTACTCACTCGCGCTTACTTAACCAGTAGTTGGTTAAAGGTAATTAACGGTTCATAATATTACGGGATAATAGTGGTCCAACACTACTTAGGCAACACGTAAACAAGGGAAAGTATCATGTAAAGTACTTGTGTTCGGTTTTTAAAACAATCAATGTTTCTCACCCCATAGTTTATAAAACATTTATTCAAAATGAGAAAAAGTAGGGCTATGAACTCACCTTGAATTGGTGAAGTGAAGTAGTGAGAAGCTAGAAGAATAATCATATGGTAACGAACGACGGTACACAAACACGACCTAAGAATTATAGGCTTCGGTTTAGAATCAGAATGATAGATAAATACGGATAATGCATAAGTGTTTACTAAGATACTTCCGTTTAAATGTTTTCTAGAATGGACGTTAGTGATCGTATTGTGGTTGTAACGTTTGACTAATAAAGTACATAGTAATATTTAGTATATAATACTATATAATAATATTCGAGTAATATATATATATATATATATTGTACGGCTTCTTTCCCATCCCCTTATAAATTGGTCGATATGTTCTTGCATAAATCTTTTTCCAAATATTTTCTAAGTGTTAAGATTTTATAAAAGTTTCGGCATGACCCGTTCGTGTTTACACGTTTTCCAAAGTCGTAGACTTTATTAAATACCACTTTCAAATCACTTTCAATTCACATTTTGCAATTTCAATCTATATACTATCAAATCCTTTTATAAACTAGTCCAAAAAGTCCTTTGGATCCTTATTGGGCTTTAGGCCCAATAAGCCTAATTAGATAAACGTAACGCTTAACGTCTAAGATAAGTAAATGTTTAGTGTTTAAGTAAGGATAATATCAAATAAGCTATACATAAGCTTATCGAATAAGCTACACCGTAGGCTTTACGCCTTGGTGTGTTGTCTCATATTGGGCCGTGGCTCGCTAAGTAAAAAATAACGATTTAAACTTATCCCTTTAGTCCGATAAGCAAACCATTTAAGCAAATGAACACAACAATTATTAATAAGCTATCAATAAGCTTCTAACAAGCAAAGTCGAAACTCATTAAGCCAACCGTGGGCTTATAGCCATGGTTTGGGCTTGTTAGTTGGGCCAAAACATATAAAGCTCATTTGGGCTAATTGGTTAGGCCCGATAAGCTAAAAGAATTCGAATAAGCTCGTTGTTCAATAATAAGCTATTAATAAGCTCTTAATAAGCCAAGTTAAATAAGCCAGACCATTGAGCTTATGGATTAAGCTCATGGTTTAGGATTTTGGTTGTAGGACGCAGCTAAAAGCCCGTTAAGACCGTTAAATAAGCCGAACCATTTGTTTTGAAAATTAGAGCGACGTGGCTCTCATACCAATTGTGGAAATCGTAGAGGGGGGTGAATACATTTCCATTAAAAACTTAAATTATTTCGTATCAAATTACCCATTAAGTTAGATGCAATATGATAAGTGTGAATAATACATCTATATCTACTAGAACATGTCATACCAATATAAACATAATCATAATGTTAACTTCTATCTATGACACAATCATCATCCAAACAATATAAGCAACAATCAACACACATATAGATCTAATTAAAATATAAATGTAAGGAGATAAGGTAAATAAAGTTGTAAAGCGAAATGTAAAAGAAAGTGCAAACCGGACCTAATGATTTATAGTGGTTCGGTCATGAAGCACCTCTTTGCCCTACTCCACCCCCCGAGTACCTAACTCGAGAGTTACTTCAGTACTTAACAAGCTCCCTTTAGGCGGGGAAAACCATACACAACTAAGCTTACACCAATTTCCAACACTAAGCCAAATGTCGAGTTCTAATCCTAGCTATAACCATTCTATCAAAACTAACCACACCACTTCATGACAATTCACTACTTCACTTCACCAAACAACTTTTTCTTCACTCCGCAACTTCACTTCACTACACAACTTCTCTAACCTTTACAACTTTTTTACACTTCACTTCATAACTTCACTTCAACTAGACACTACCTTGATCATACCAATCTAACACTACTTACTAAGATCACCCCGATCTAACTATACTCTTGACGATCACCACGATCTAACAACTATACACATCATGATCACCACGATCTAACTATTACACAAGTTTGGAATACATGGACTCGATCTATACATTGTGAATGTAAGACATGTCACAAATGCACTAACAAAACTACATAACTTCATATCTTGATGATAACGAGAGTTCTTCTCTTGCACTTGGAGGAATAAGCTTGAATCACTTGGAAACAAATGCTTATGATTACATGATCAAAGGAATGAAAGGAGAGTATAAACTGATTTAGAACAGAAAGAAAGTGTGTGCAAAAGGTGAGAAAATCAACGGGAAATAGTCCAGTATTTATAGGCCAGCTGAGCTGGATTTCTGTCTGGTCGGTCCCCTTAATTAGCGTGCCGATCCCCTTAATAATTAAGGGGACCATCCTTTATAATTAAGGGGGTCGCCCAGCCTCAAACACTCCCTTTTTTGTCTTTTCTGGGGGAGGTTTTTTCTAGAACATTTCAAGCCGTTTTTAGGTAGAAAATTTGAATTCAAAATATTTATTTGATTAAAACATTTCTTTTAAATCTAAAAATGTTTTGTAAAAGATATAAAAATGTTTGTGACATGTTTATAAAAAATGTGAGTTTGAATAAAAATTCCTTTGATCATGAAATCCATTAAGCATTTATTTATTCATACTTTAAGTGATTTACGTCGGGTGCAAACTTTGTAGAAGGAAACTTGAGACGTCAAGAGATGTTGTCAAATGAATGCATTGATGATTTGTGATCACGAGTTACTTAAGCACTTTACGTTATGTGTTATAAATTACATGTTTGTCATCACCGAAACATGAAGAGAATGTATAGATTAAATATCGTAATATTTCTACCAACAATCTCCCCCTTTTTGATGATGACAAAATATGTAAACTATAACTCATAGTAAACTATATAAGTTACTTGTTTACACTTCTTCTCCCCCTTTTGTCGAAGCAAAAAGGTGGACTCTTAGGCGAGACTTATACTACACTTCAAACCTTGAACCAAAGAGGCGAGCTTGCATCATCCTAGTGAAGTCTTGCTCCTATCAACCCCGTTTAATCATCCCAAGATATCTACTTTGACACTCAAGAACCCCTTAGCTCATTGCACTCTATGACACTTGCATTCCATGTATATAGACTCTAGCGGATCCATGGATCAATTTTGTTGCAAACTCTTAACCTACATCAAGTTTAGTTCTTGCATCAAATAAATAATATATATATATATATATATATATATATATATATATATATATATATATATATATATATATAGGAGCGATATTAAAGGGTTGGAATACACATATCAAGAAATGTGTAGATGTCATAGCGGTTGCAACTCCCCCTTGGTGTATGTTGATCCCACTTGAATGGATCTTGAATTCCTTAGCTTGTGTAAGGTTTTGTTATGCAAGATAAATCTTACACAACTATGATAGAAACTTTGTTTGATAATACTAAAGATTATGTGGAATCTAATCATTAATATAAGAAAAATTCTTCAATGAAACAGGAATTCTAATGAACACACAAATTAACAAACAAAAGCTTCAATATATTAATACGAATACTCTAACTAGTTTTAGGGTTACAAAATCTTGAAGATATGACAATTTTATGAATGACTCATTTTTGATACTTGATACATAGAACTCTATACCCTACGACATCCTTTTATACACCAAGGAGTTCTAGTCGATTTACAATATATTACAAAAACTTAGAATATTATTACAGATCTATTTTATAAATAACAATCCTTATCAACTAAGTAATCTTGATCTTTAAGCAATCTTTATCTTCTCTGAGCAGTCTTTATCCTTTCAGCAGTTGTAATCTTTCGGCAGTTGTAACTTTGTACCAGCAACATTAACTCTTAACACTAGCAGTAGTAACTTATACACCAGCAACATTAACTGTGTTCAAGCGATAGTAACTACTTAGAATATTTTCCTCAATCTTCACCAGCAGTACTAACGTTACTCTAGCAGTACTAACATATACTAGCAGTACTAAGTTACACTACTAGTAGTAACTAGCAGTAGTAATATACACTAGTAGTAGTAACTTACACTAGCAATACTAACTACTTAGCATATTTTTCATTAAGATTACTAACAGTACTAATTTATGCTTAGCAGTAGTAACTAATACCTTAATAGCAGTAACTCTAAGATCATCGAGAAGTCTTTTAATCCTAACAGTGTATGCTCACCCTTGTTTAGGGTACCAAGAAATCAAGCTACGGAAGTGTGCTACAAAAGAAAAAATTAGTAGAAAAGTGCACATATATATACCAACAATGATAGCTAAATATATAAAGCAATACACTAACGGGGAACAAGACATGCATGTCTTAGATATATGCACTCTAAACTATGACATTTTAAAAGAAAAATTAAAACCTAGACACATGCAATCGTTGTTTTAATAACAACAACCTAAATCTATGATAAAAGGAATCATGACATATACTTAAGACATGAGAATGTTTAGGAACCAATGATAAGGTTCGACCAACACATGCTTAAGGACTAAGACTTGACCAACACCCTTCGGTATAATACCGACTTTAATTAACGAGAACAAAATTCGTTTATTGATTGACACACTATTATTATGAGAATGAAATCTTCCAAGATGTCATTTGGATAAGGAGTATGATCGTATTTTGATTGACATGTTCCATATGGTATCGTCATCTAACCAAGATGATGATATAGATTTGAATAGACTAAGGGTTGTATTAAGAGATTCCTAAATCCTTAAGGTTTCTTTGTTAAGCATTATGTATGCTTTTCATGTTTGGAGTGTTTAAGGATAAACATTATCATAAGACTTTAGGTCGAACTAAATGTTGATGATAAGGATGATTTGAGGAGGGAACATAAAAGAAGAAGGATGAGCGTGAATGGAAAGTGAAGGTGTTAACAATAGGTTTGTTGGTTGATAATGTTGACGGACAAAGGTGAAAATATGAAAATGGTGGAAGAGAAGTAAAAGACTTGAAATTGTGATGAATTAACAACACTTTAAGATTGAATGTCATTTTTGTGTTCTTCACTTTACTAAAAAGTGGAAATGATTGGATGAAAAATGAAAGACACGACATTGTGATGACTCAACACTTGAAGATTGAATATCTTCTTTGTGTTCTTTACTTGCTAAAAAGTGGAAATGATTGGATGAGACGCATTTCATTACAAAATTCACTTGGCTTTTGACAACATAGGCACACATGCTTATGAGTGTCGGGATATGAGGATGAGACGTATTTCATTACGAAATTCACTTGCTTTTGACAACATAGGCACACATGCTTATGAGTGTTAGGATATGAGGATGAGACGCATTTCATTATGAAATTCACTTAAATTTTGACAACATAGGCACACATGCTTATGAGTGTCGAGAAATGAAGATGAGAGGCATTTCATGGCGAAATTCACTTGTGGGGAATGGTTACATGGTGAATCTTCTTGTGAAGATGACTAGGTGGATGACTTGAGATTGGTAGTGGTAAGGATGACTCGGTTTTACATTGTTGGTTTCTAGTGAATAAGAGTCACATATGTGAGTTCTTGAGAGTATTTGGTTAAAGGATATATGTGAACAGGTGTGTTTTCCCTTCCCTTTTAATTTGTTCTCATCCGGACATATGAGTTTAAATTAATTGTGGAATAAAAAGAATAAATGAAGAAAAATAAATACAGAAGCGATGAGCTTGACAATGTCATGACGGATGACGGTTAGCATACGATGAAATTCATCCACGAAGTTATGTAGCTCTTCTCGAGTATTGCGAATGTTCATAGAACAATCACACGACGAGGTACGAGGTTGTCTTAAAGATGGTAGCGGAAATGTAGACGGAAGATATTAGTCATCTATATAATAATAGAGGCGTGATTAAGGTTTTTGTGAAACGAATTTGAACAATGAGTGACATTTTAATTTGCATTTCGCGAATTAAAAATACTTAAATATTTCGGATGAAATAATTAAGTCGTTGAGATTTATCGAAATGTATTTAATAGTAACAAGACTATTAAAATGAGAATGACACGTTTATGAAATTTGTTTCATCATTCCTAGACCTAGACTTAAAAAGGTTCATGTTAGAGTGTTTTGGTGAGGATGCCGACGATGTTGTTTTTCGACGAAACTTTTTCGATGAAAATATTTCCTTTTTGACATTGTCGCGAAGGAAATGACGATGAATTTTAATGAGTTTTCTATCCTAAGATCAATGGATAATGTTCGATCCTCATTGTGTATGAGGTGAGCATGACGATGAACCATCGTGACTCCTAAGGGGATGGAAAGGACTAACGAAAGTGAAAGTACTTAGTCTTAAGGTGTGTATATTAAAGAGGCTACGAATCACTTATGTAGAAACTCGTAAGACCTTTGTCACACGAAGGTTGATGAAAGCTTTTAGCTTTAGGAAGAGCATTTTAACATATCTTGTTAAAAGTCTTGAATATGAATTTTCCGATATCACCTTTAATGTTTGCGATCGCAAGTTAAAGATACTTGAATATTTCAGATGAAATATTTAAGTTGTCAAACCTACTTGGAGGAGTGTTAGATATGTATCTAACTTTTCCTTGATGAAAGAGTGGATTATTTAGAAGAAGGCGATATGATGATTAAGGGAATGTGTGGGTGAAGACTCTAGGAGATATAATACCATTTTACGAATCTTTTGACTTTTTAGATTTGTGACACGGACGCGAAGAAAAATATTCTAGTGTGAGAAAATATATACCTAGATGCATAAGACATATACATATAGGCATGTAAGTTTATCTAAGCATGCATCAACACAATAATCAACGAGATTAATGTGTAAGACTCTATGACATTTAAACGTTAATTATCATATATTAAGCTAATATAGTGTAGGTGTACAATTAACACGTAAGTCATGTAATATGACACATACAAAACATGATAATTTTAAAATGTAATCGTCATGTAAAACATGTTAGCATTTAGCATTTAGGAGCATGTGTCATTTAAATAAACTAAGAGATATTTTATCTAAATTTCTAGAAAAAAGACAAACGCCTTTATAATAAACATGCATATAATAGCTAAGCAATTAAACGTTGAGCATCAAGATAATCATGAAGACATATAATTGCATTACATGGGAGCAAGTAATCATCTTAAAACTTTAAAGCACATATGTGAGGTGTATTGAGTCTAGATTGACTAAGAAGAAGCCTAATTTCTGCTTGCTTAGTGTGTACTCCTAATGAGATACAAAGTCTATCGATGTAGACTATCATTAAGTATATTTAGGAATAGCCATTTAATCAAATTAAAGAATGAATATGAGACTATCACTAGTGGTTCTCAATTCAGGCTAAACACGACCATTTTTACGAGTTATACACCGAACCCAACTTCACTCCTGGAAGCAATTCAACCGTTAGGTCAAATTGAATTTCTAGTGCAATAGATTCTCTAGTAGTCATTCTCATGTTAGACAAAATAGAATTCTTATATTTGCCTAATAAAGTGTAGCAAAGATAAAATTTGTATTATCTTTTCATTGGGGCTAACAATGGACTCAACTAACATTCTTAATTACCGGTTCGCATAATCCTATTCAAGAGTGTGTGAAAATTTCTTAAAGGGGGGTGGAATGGGGGAAAAAGGTAGAAAGATGTTTTAATCTTTTGTTCAAGATCTATAGGTTTTTTGGTTTCGATTACATATTGCTTGATTTAATGGATATCTTATATTTAGTCATCTTACATGTGTAGTTGTCACATGTGATATTTAACGTGTTTGGTTTTTCAAAAGCCAAGAGATGTGCTTATTTGTGACAATAAAAAATATGTTATATTGAGAGTGTTTTAAGAATGCTCCTTTGCATGTCTTGTGAAATGAATCTCATCAAGATTATTTATTTTAATTGAGTTTGTGATTCTTTAATGATAAATGATTCAAAAGAGACATATTTTATTTTTAAACAAATATGCTTTTCTAAAATTATTATTCTTATCAATGTTATATACCATAATTAAATAAGTATTTGAATAAATATATTTTTACTTGTTTATGCATTGACACATATTGTGATATGTTATTTTTTTTAATCTAATAACTTGTGTTTTTCAAATAATATGTAATGTATTATCTTGTAACACAACCATTCATGCCACGAAGAAACTAAAATACTTGGGATATATATTATCATTTGTCAATCGTTTAATACGATAAGTGCATGAATTCATTAAACATAATGTTTCCCAAACATCATGTTATCCTAGGTGAATGAACACGAATATTATTCTTATTTAAGAGTTTAGCCAAATGTGAATTTGAGATTTGTGTTGTGCTTTAAAGTTGTATGAGAAAAGTTTACATATGTTGTTAGTTTGCTCGTGTTTGGTTATTCGAAAATGACACATTTACCAAATGCATTGCAATGTAAATTGCTTGAATATTGAGGAATGAAAACATCAAAGTGGTCAGTCTACTTTTTTGTGTATTTTCATGATGTATTAAAACATGTTAGTCTAGTATTTGAAACACAACCATTAGACAAGTAGACTCAATATGGCATTATCAACACAAGTGTGAGTTGTGATCCGATTCATATTCTTTTCATCTAGAAAAGGATGTAATCATTTTCATATCAATTAAGTGTGATTGAGTATGTAGATCCGAGATAATATCTTTCGTTGTATATATTGATATAGTCTTGAAACTAAACAAATAATAATCTAATTCCATGTCCATACTCAATAACTTGTTAATTAGTTCCGATAAATATATCAATCTTTGAATAATGAATCGATATAGAATCAAGATCTTTCTTGACCCTCACAAACACTCATTTAAAAGAAAATAAATAAATATTTTTAATAGTAGCTGTTTCTATTTTCCTAAGACGAGTATTAAGTTGTAGTGGAATTAAAATGATGACCTAAGTGAGTTATTATGTTTAATAAGGTTAATAAGATGTTGATGTAACATATGCAAACAAAGTGATCTTTTCCTATATGCAATGCAAGAACAATTTCATAATCTTAATGCAAGAAATCTAGCATAAGTTCTAGTTAGGCATAATCTGGAAAACTAGTTACAAGCGAATAGTGTACATGGCACATGTGTTTAGATATTTAATTAGCTCAATTACAAATAGCAACTGATCACTTATAATTTAATTAACAAATGAAGACACATAGACCAGTGGCACAACCTACATAATTCAGATAGGCAATAACACATAAAAGTACTTGTCGTCGTTTTGTGTATTAGATACAACAATGTATACTTAGCTCGGTTTTGTTTGAAAACGAATTAGTTTCCTCCCCATTTCAAAAATTAACCAATTTTAATATTTTTGAAAAGTTAATTACACCATTTTTTTAAAGATATACCGACTAGAAATGCCCGACTCGAAGGAAAAGGTAAAATACAAGTTCTACATCAAAACGAAACACACATTTTTGACCAATATGTATTATTTTGCATTTCTGACTTACTTAAGTTTGGAATAAATACTTGGAAGTATTTTTAAACGAAAGTAGACTCAATTATCTTTAAAATGACGGGTGACACGACTTCTACGGACTTACGGTTGATTTTATATGAATTTTTAAAGTTTTCGAAAATCTGCCGAATCAGACAGGTGGCCCCCTGATTGATAAGGGGGCCGGCCAGGAGCTAAGGGGGCCGCCCAGGGAGATAAGGGGGCCGCCCATCTGACACTCCGATTCGCATTTTTTGTACAAAATCATTTAGTGACTTAGCGAAAAGATGTAGAACTTACTGAGCTTGATACCGAACATAAAACACTTATTTTAAGCATCGTTTTTATTTCGAGCAAGTATACAAAGTGTATTAACAACAAAACTAATATAAGTCAATCAACAAAACACTTTTCATATATAATCCCCCTTCATAAGTAATTTGATACATGGATCGTACTCTATTTTTAAAACCATTTGTTTTGAAAATTAGAGCGACCTGGCTCTGATACCAATTGTGATAATCATAGAGGGGGGTGAATACGTTTTTATTTAAAAACTTAAAACATTTTGTATCAAATTATCAATCAAGTTGAACGCAATATGAGAAGTGTGAATAATACATCTATATTCATTAGAACATGTCATAGCAATATAAACATAATCACAATATTAACTTCTATCCATAACACAATCCTTATTCAAACAATATAAACAACAATCAACACACATATAGATCTAATGATAATATAAATGTAAGGCGATAAGGTAAATAAAGATGTAAAGCGAAAGGTAAAAGAAAGTGCAAATCGGACACAAAGATTTATAGTGGTTCGGTCACGAAGCTCCTTTTCGCCCTACTCCACTCCCCGAGTACCTAACTCGAGTGTTACTTCACTAGTCAACAAGCTCCGTTTAGGCGGAGAAAACGTTACACAACTAAGCTTACACCGATTTCCGACACTAAGCCAAATGTCGAGTTCTAATCCTAGCTAGAACCAATCTACCACACCTTTTGTATTTTGAGGACTAAAATACCAACCACACTATTAAGACTTCATTTCACCAAAACACTAACATGATCATCCTGATCTATCTAAACTCTTTATGATCACCATGATCTAACTAAACTTCCTATGATTACCACGATCTAACTAACCTTCCAATGATCACCACGATTTAAAAACTATACACACCTATACAAGTTTGGAATACATGGACTCGATCTATACATTGTGAATGTAAGACATGTCACGAATGCACTAACTAAACTACATAACTTCGTATCTTGATGATAACGAGAGTTTTCTTTGTGCACTTGAAGGAATTTTTATTTTTTTTTTTGTTTTTTTTTTTTTTTTTAAAAAAGATTGAAATCACTTGGAAACAAATGATTATGATTACATGATCAAAGGTTTTTAGAATATGTGTGAGATGTATAAACTGATTTGGGACAGAAAGAAAAGATGTGCAAGAGGTAAGAAAATCAGTGGGGGACAGTCCAATATTTATAGGAAAAGCTGATAGCTTTTTGTCTGGCCGGCCCCCTTAGCTCATGTGCCGGTCCCTTTATTACTAAGGGGGCCGCCCTTATATTTAAGGGGGCCGCCCAGGCCAAGACGCTCTATATTTTGTCTTTTCCAGGGGATGTGTTTTCTGGAACATTTCTAGCTGTTTTTCGTAGAAAATTTGAATTCAAAATATTTATTTTGAATAAAACATTTCTTTTAAATGTTGAGAATGTTTTGTAAAAGTTATAAAAATGTTTGTAACATTTTATAAAAAATATGAGGTTGAATAAAATTCCTTTGATCATGAAATAAATTACGCATTTATTTATTCATACCTTAAGTGATTTACGTCGTGTTGCAAACTAGTTTAAGCAAATTTCTTTTTTTTTTGAGACGTCGAGAGATGTTGTCGTATGAATGCATTGATGATTTGTGATCACAAGTAACTTGAGCACTTTATGTTATGTGTTATAAATTACATGTTTGTCATCACCAAAACACAAAGGGGGTGTATAGACAAAATATCGTAATATCTCTACCAACACATATAACCGCAGCCATATTTCGTTTATTATTGTGTCAATGTCAAATCGTGTATTGTGACGGGTGACCATACTTACATTGATAATCTAACAAACTCACACCTAAATTTAAAAAATAATCGTTATATGAGTCGCATACAAAATTTTCAGCCTCTTATTCACATTAAGATGTAATCGGATAAAATTTCAGCTAAAGATTTAGATTTAGATTCGGAAATGCGTATCAGATTAAAATATGTGAATCGGATTTAGATTCAGAGCCTCTTAATAAACAAAAAACACAATGTTAAAAATATGCCTACGATATCAATAGATTATACCGTACAGATTAATGCAAAATAGTTTATGGCTATTCTCTTAGCTTAGCTTGAAAACTAGTTATAAGTCTCGTGCATAAACGAGGTTTACATATGAATTAAATTTATTTTAAAATTGTAATTTAGTATATGGACATATAAGAATATTTCCGTTTTTAATGTTTTGTAATTGTGATATAAGTAAAACTAATAACTATGCACGAGTTTTTACATAAAAAATTTCATAATGTATTGATATAGATTAACATTTTGTAAAGTTTTTTTTTGTTGGAGGAAAGATTTAGTTTGTTTAACTGACATGGCTGTTGTGTCTGATTATGTTATTTATGTTAATAGATTTTTGTTATAGGCAATAGTTGGGTTATGTTTAGAGATAGGCCCATTATTATCTTAATTATACTCATTATTGTATTATATACGAAATATACAAGTTTACATGGTATCAAGAGTCCAACCGATCCTCTCTTAAAAATTCTAACTCTAATCCTGCTAAAATTCCTACGCACCCTCTATTGCTACATTTTGTCATGCTTTTATCCTAGGTACCATAATAATGACTAATGGTACCTTTCCTCTACCAACGGCCGAATGGCTAAACGCTAATTTCATAGTAAAGTCACAGATCTTCTTAATGCTTGCTGAAACTCTTTAAGGTAGACTCATCAAGGCAAACCCTACCACTGCTAAAGACGCTTGGGAGCATGTTGAAAAACAAATCTTGACAATAAACATACAAGAACTATCGCTTTAAAAGGTTAGTTGCGTGTAATTCAAATGGGTGATCTTAGTGTGATGCATACTTTCGTAAAATTGAATCCGTTGCCACTTTTTTACACGATCTTCGTTCCCCCGTGAGTGATGATGACATAGTCACCTATGACATTCATGGGTTAAGTGACAAATTTGCACATGTTGCGAGTATTATTGCTCATCAGGAATCCTTTCCCAACCTCGACACTATGTGCTCAATGGTAAACACCTTTCCCGGCCACATATTTATTAAATATTTATTCAATTCCAAACACCCCTCAAATGCAGTAATCATATAATTCTTTACAAATCACCGTGGCAAACACCTAGACGTATGTTATTTACGAATTCATGTGCCAAACTCGTATGTCTAATTCAACCAAAATAATACACTTGCAAAAAATTAAAGTCTAATGAACTTACAAAACGATTCAGATTCAAGTCAACCCGTGCAATTTTGCTAATTTCTTCAGCGACACTAGTCTGTCCATCTTTAACCCAGATAAATTTTTAAATATACTTTTATTCATAATCAAAATAGAACAAATTACATGCACTGTTCTAAACCTTCTTATATCAGCATATTCTTTTTTTTAGTTTTAATGTTCCGGGTTTTTTTATGCCGCCATTAATTTTTCTGAATCTATAGGGTTATGAATATCTTTTGTATGATGAATCTGGTGAGTATATTTTGCTTTGTGGGTTTGATGACTCACTCATACTTGAGGACATGTGTACAGAGAAGGCAAGAGGACAGGTGGTGTGGTTTAGAGCAAAGAAAGTGATGAATGTAAGAGTATGTTCGGCTGAGAGAAAAGAAATAAGAGAAATAGAATTAGACTAAATTATCTTGTTTTGTAGGGAGAAATAAAAAAATGAAGAATTGAATAGAATTTGGTTGAGAAATGAAGAGAAATAGTAGTGTAAATTTGGTCACCCTCATTTCCAATATTTTTATAGAGAAGTTTGAGAAATCAGTTTTTATTTTTATTTATTGTTTTTTGCTTTTATTTTTTTGTTTTTTTCAATCACGGTTGCCGTCTTTTTTGCCGACAAATTCATGAGGTTTGAACTCACCGCCACGCAAATTTTAGTGGTATTAGTCTCAAGTGTGTGTGTTAGTTGGGTCGGGTTCGGGTCAATTCGGTTCGGATCAATTTCATGTCAAACTTATATACATACCCGAACCCAGCCCTATTTGAATTTCGGTTACTCGGGTTCAGGTGAATTCGGGTCGGTTCAACTCGAGCCGGGACCATTCGGGTTCGGGTCAACCCAAATATGAGTAAAATGTAACAAAAATGTTTTTTTTACTCTTTTAAATAGAAAATTTATATTAAAAAAAGTCCTTGTTTGGTCAATCGGGTCAACTCGAATCCGAGTTAGCCAAAAATTTTCAACCCGATACCCGATCCTATCTATCATTCGGGTTTGGGTCAGGTCGGGTCCGAATAGGCTTAACCTGACTCGAAAAAAATAATGGTGAAATTATAGTAGTAATAATCGCTTTTTATTTGTAGTTTTTCAAAGGAAGAAAAATATTTTGGGATTATTTTTTATTTCAATTCTCTTTTGTTACCTAAGGGTACTAACGGTCCGAAAACCGGACCGTAACCGACTTCGACCAAAATACTGGACCAAAGACCGGATTGAACTGGTCCAGTCCGGTCCGGGTCGGTCCGATCTGGTTCGGTCTTCGGTTCGGTCCGATCCGGTCCAACACTAAGGATGGTTAATGTAACCTTTGCCCTTTTTGTGTTCTGAATATTTTATTTTTAGTCCTTTGACTATTTGACGTTTGTCAGTTTATTCAGATATTGTACCGTGTTGACGGTGGTGATTTTATGAGAACTATGGTGATTTATGGTTTATTGTGATTAATAATCCCTTTTGGAAGGTACTATTATGTTATTTGTATTCTAGGTGGTTTGACCTGTGAATTTTCAAGAAATGCCAAAAAACGAGTCCCGACACGTCTGTTAATGTCCAAATGTGTTTTGAAGGGTTTAAAGTGTAAATATGTCATGTAAATACTCTAGGTTAATGGAAAAGTATTTTTAAAGTGAATACAAATGCTAAGTAACTTTGGGGAGTATTTTACGGTTGAGTTTTACGAGCTTTTAAGTGATCTCGACAAGAAAAGAAGGACCCGAGACCCCCTAGGATCCTTGTCGTGGGATAGGGTCCAAGAGGAGACAAGGAGGCATGATTTTAGCTCATTTGTCTAGAAATTGTACACATATATTCCATGTTACAACCAACATTCCCATTCATTCTCCCATTTTAGTTTTCAAAAAAAACACACACTTATATGTGTGTGTGTGTGTGTGTTCGTCCGCCACCAACCACCACAAACCACCATAGATTTTTCATCTTTGATTAAGAACATGATATTCCGGGTTGATACGAGTATTTGGGTATTCATTTAAATAACATTTGGGTTATCCGGTTCGTGTCAAAATCTACATTTTTGATGATTTTCTTATAAGTTTCCAAATTGAAATTTCGTTTGTCCTTTTGGGTTTATATTGATGCATAGATGTTAGTTGTACAAGTTGATCGTCGTAAAAATCAATTTTTGGAAACGAAATGAATAAAAAGGGTGCGTTTGGGGTTCAAATATAAAGAAACAAGGATAGGGTTTTGTTAGTTTTGATATTGTGGTCGTAATGGTTGAGAAACATATATTGCTAGATAGCTTATTTTATATAATAGCTTGTATAGCTTATTTTATGGGCTTTTTGTGGCTTATTTTGAGCTTATATGCTCAAGTCACTTTTTAAAATCACAAGGGAAGTGATCTTGAATATTTTTGTGGTATTGCGCATGTTCGTGGACTATTTTTATAGCTTATGGTTGTAACCAAATGCGATATGTAGCTTATTAGCTTATTTTCAAGCTTAATATAGGTATTTTGGAGCTTATGGACTCACGGCCCAATAAGCCCATTTAAACCGTGACATAGATAGGAAGGGCATATGTTGGTCCCGGATTATTTTTCTAACTTATTAGTATGAGCTTATGTATATAAATGTGGCCCAGGTTTTTGGTCCTTTGGATCGTATTTTGGACGTATAAATACCTTATTAGACCCTTGTTGGGCCTTAAAGCCCAATAAGCGATATTTAGTCGTTTTAAGAATTTTGACGAACTTTTGAAAGTAAAACGTATTTACGAAGTGATATCGAGCATTATTTTGGGAAATGTTTTTTAATAAACGTTAAAGATTGAGATTTTAGAATTTTGTCGAAAAAGTGTCGAAATTTCGTAAAAAGTTTATACTTAGAAAATTTTACTTAAGAACATGATTTTGGTTTTAAATGATAAAATATTATTTTATTATTTTAATAAATTCACTAAAAGACGAAAAATATAACTTTTCTAGAAGCTTCTCTAATATGTTTATTATGAGTAAACGTTTCGCAATTATAACCCATAATTAGATTATTTTTACGGTAACTAAGGTTTCCGAATGGACTTATCGAGATATATTTATAATTATTTATTATAAATATTTACTTATATTACTTAGCTACTTTCCTTAAATAGTATAAGTATGTATCGTTGAACTAACGGATTGATAAGATATTTTGGGTTAAGACGTCAACCATCACACTACAAAATTGTTACGGGTAATTGTACAACGCATCTAACCTCCATGCATAAAACGTGAAGACTATTTTGGAAATGAATGATTAAAATGGGACATTGATGACATCAAATAACGTCTATTTTATAGCATCATTTATCCCATGTTATTAACCCATTTTGTATAGTTATTGCAAAGAATTGTTGCTTAATCGTTTATATTTGAGAATTGCAATAATTATGGAGTAATTGGTGAAAGTTAGCAAAAGGCGCGCATTCTGGAGCTTAAATGAAGATATTTTGAAGATTACTGTTCTGAAGACCAATATGCCGTTATCCCCCCAATCCCAAGAAGATTACGTTGTATCTGTGTCTGCACTCACGCAAAGACCACAATGAATAAAGGATCAATAGTCGTATCTAAGAGAATCAATACGCGATTAAGATCAAGATATGGAATCAATATAATATTTTGGAAGATATCAAGCATGGTCCCTACTCCAAGAAATCCCCAATACGCCATATCCAACTCTTGGATACGCCGTATCCAACCGACTTCCAGACCTTATAAATAGAAAACTCAAAAACAATTTTTAAGTGTGCTAAATCATATTCTCGATACCTAAACCACAAAAGTCAATTTTCAGAAGAGAAAAAAAGCAGAAGATCTAGCAACCTATCAATTCCATAGGAGATCAACGTGTAAATTCCATATCCTTGATAATTTATTTTTATTATATTTGGTATCATTTCGTTAACTCGGTAAGTTTACCTGGCTAAATAATTGCTCTTGAATTAATTATTGACGTTTAGAAGGCTAATACCTTCAGAGGTAAATAGCCATATATAATAAGATCTGAAGTTTGCGAATTGTTTAACTCGATATCTTAATTTTATCGTTGAGTGTCTTGTTTTATTGTTATCAATTATAATATCTTTGTTTTCGCGCTTTTATATGCGGCCTATCATTCAACTTGATCTAGTGAAGCGGACAGAGCAGATCTAGAGTCCGAGATAGCTCTCCATATAGTAATATATACATCTAGAATCATAGTTACACAAATATTGTCCTTCTAAGTCTGTGTCTAGGTAAGCGCTCGGGCATAACTATTAATTGATATTGCCAAAGGTTTATTGATATTGTTATAGACTATCAGTGACCTAGATAATTCCAACAAGAACGTTCTGATTCCATGGATGTTGGACAAGTAGACTACTAGAGTATAAATTTCCATTAAGCGGTAAGTGGGTAAAATCTCTATGAGCTAGGGTTTAACAAGATCACCATTGCTTTAATTCGTAAGAATAGAATTATAATCAGCAAATTAAAGATGCTTTATGCGGATCTTTAAATATGATAGAATTATTGTGTCTAGGTCTTAGTATGATGGTATACGCCTAGTCTTACGAATGATAATCATCCTCGTCGAGAATAAATCATTGCACAAATAAACAAACTAACGTTCTAAACAAAGATTAAATGTTGGTTAATACAGTTTTTCTTATATAAGGTTCTACCTGCTCTTTCACCATTTGTTAATTAGCTTGCGTGAGTTAGTGCCCTAATTGATTATAGACACCCTACCAAATTTCAGTCACTCTTGATTGAAAACCCCTTTTTTCCCATTAAGAATAGTTTAGACTGACATAGGTTTAACATAGGTTTATAATAGAATAGAATTAACATAGATTAGATAACCAAGATATTAATTAAATTGATAGATTTAACCTCGCTTCAAGTGTTCGACACTCTACTTACCACGAAACTACTACCGATCGGGTACACAGCACGTTAAAGTGTTGTTTTTGGTTTAGTCGGCAAAATATAAATTTAAAACTTGAATCATCTTAAAAATACCATACAACGACAGCACATCAAGTTTTTAGCGCCGCTGCCGGGGAGTGAAAATTAATCTTGATTTTTACTTGATATTTTGGTTTTTAACATTATATTATATCTAACCATTAGGATTAGTGTAGCTTAGATTAATTTGCATATTTCCGTGCTTGTTTTGTGTGTTTAATTTTCTGCATTGTATATTTTTTGCATATTGTAGGTTTGTGTGTTTCACATTATTCAAAGTATGCGGTAGAATTTTTTTTTCAAACTAATACGGTGTATTCAATTTATTGGATACGGCGTATAATTTTATTTCAAACCAATACAGCGTATTCGACTCTATCATCAATGCGGCATATTCAATTCACTGAATAAGGCGTATTAAGCTATTTGACAGTTTTCTTTCCTAGCGAATTTATTATAGGTTAAAATGGACGACCCCAACATTACTATGAAGGAGGTATATAGATGCTTGGAAAAAAAAGCTCGTAGGCGTGGTAAGGTGTATAACTGGGAAACTGCTACGTATGGTAAGATCT
This sequence comes from Tanacetum coccineum, assembly GCA_026074375.1. NCBI lineage: Eukaryota > Viridiplantae > Streptophyta > Magnoliopsida > Asterales > Asteraceae > Tanacetum > Tanacetum coccineum. The sequence goes on along the minus strand of BQNB010058538.1, from coordinate 5,613 downwards.
GGGATAATGAAGACGTTCACGACCTCGAATCTGTTGAAACTGAATTCCCATCTTTAGTCTTTAACGACACATTAACATCTGAAGCAGCACTCTCGTGTGAGCCTACGGTAAGTTCTCTTAACAACGATGAAATCGACTTTAGAATATCATTTGACGAATCCGACGATGAAGATTGCATGATAATTTTTAACAAAAATTCATTTTCTTACAAAATAATTTCTGTCAATGATTTAAAAATGGATTCGGAAAATGATGATGATAAATTCAATATGCCTTTGTTTCCATCACCCAAGCCTACGGTCTGTTATTTTGATGATTTAGACTTCTTTAAAGATTTCAAGAATGAATTTCCAGCCATTGTTTACAATGATGCTTAAACGTCCAAATCAAATTTATTAACTGAACCAATTTCAAACCCTCAACATATCGATGAATTTAATTTGAAAGATGAAACATCATTGTCCGAATGTGATGAAGAGGAAAAAAACGTTTTAAACTTTAATGATCTATTTCCTTTTAACGTAATTTATCCTGATGAATTAAAAATGGATACGGACAATGATAATGATAAAGTCGATATTGAACACTCTTCGGGGGATTTATCTGTCAAACTGTTACCTGATGTAATAAATACCGATGTTGGTGCCTATGCACATGGGTCAAATAAGCTTTTGGAAAAAAGTCATGATACATCTAATAAATTTTTCAAAACTGAAACTTTTATCAAGGGACTAAATTTTGATATCATGACTTGGAATCATCTTAACAAAGGGATGTCATTCATTTTCCTAATCAAGAATTTGTATGTGCCATTTGGCATCCCGTTCGACCCCAAATTGTTTTATAAGGATGGGATTAAATTGGGGCAAGTTTAACTTAAAGACTTTTCTTTAAACAAAAGTGCTTGCCGGGAGACAACCTATTGGGATCTGAGATTTGATGATTACAAAACTAAATATGCAAGATTGAAGAAAGATGAAACAACAAGGACTTAATGTAAAATATTAAGTTAGCTTCTTATGTAAGCTAGGGTTTTCTTGTAACCTCCCTCTATTATATAAAGAGGGTAGGCGTCTGGTTTAATAGATCCATCCATAGAAACACCAACTGATGAGAGTCGAGTAGTAAAGGTATGTATGTACACCGTAGTTAGTTATCTAGATAGTTACATAGCATAGTCGACTGATTAAAGTCGAATTGTACACCATAGTTAGTTGGTGTAGCCCTAAATTATTGTTGGGGTAATAGGAAACGTTCAATAAAGAAAACCTTGTGATAACTTTGATTGTGTTCTTTATTATTTTGTTGCGTGTTATCAATCATTGTTATTATTATCCTAGATGAGCTAAACAATTCTCAACATGTGGTATCAGAGCAGGTTGCTCTTAATATCTAGGGTTACAAGGTTTTCGTGTATAATCTTTTTGGGTTTTGGCAAACAGCAGATACGATTAGGGTTCCCAACAAACCCTAATATGTTATAAGAAGTTTTTGGTGTTCAGTTCATTGATAGAAGAAGGTACAATAGCAGGTGTTTCGATCAGGATCTGATGGTACAGGTATATATGTATAAAACCTTAATTTGTTCTAAGGTTTCACAAGATGCTGTTATATGTATGGTCTGATCTGTTCACTCAAGAAACAGTAGCAGCAAGGATTTGATACTGGTTTGCAACACAAGTACCTTGTTGAGGGTTTCGTGATCAAGGAAGTGATGGTTTTATGATGGACGTGGACTATGGAAGTAAGTTTGGTTATGATTCGCAAATAATGGGATAAGATCTACTTTAAATAAGAATTCTCTGATTTTTAGGGATTGTGTTTGATCCTAGTATAACTCCCATATATACTGATTCGTGGTTATGATTTGTATCGAGATAATCACAAAGAAGATACTAATAAAATACAAGTGGATCGTTTGTTTTGTGTTTCTTGGTTTGAGTAATCCTACTGATGGACGAAGCATTGGAATTACTGGTAAACATATATTTGCTACATCTATGTTATTTTTGATTTCCTTTGCAACTTCATGTGTGTAACGATGGTATACACACGTGATGTTTGTGTTTTGATGTTGTTCGAATATATGTTAATGTTGTCAAGGTATAGAAGTTTATTTGGTTTTTATGAATCAATTGCAACAAGTAAGGACTACGTGTTGTGCAGCTAAAAGAAAACAGAAGTTTTGTTAATACTGCCACAATACAATATTAGTACTGCTACCTTTATTTTTGTACTGCCAAGGTATAGCGACAACATTGTAACATAATGGTGACAGAATAAGTGTCACAAAAGGCTTTGGGAGGAAGGAGCAATATGATTAGCAACAGTTCAGCGACAGAAAGAATTGTCACTAATGTAAATGGGAGGAAGGAGAACTAGTTTAGCGACAGTTTTGTGATAGATAATGTGTTGCTATGAAATAAAGGATGGAAAAAATAATACATTACGAGTAGAATAACACAACTGGCTTCATAGCGCAGTTGGTTAAGCGGTTGTTGTTATGTATTGTTTCCTAAAGGTCAGCTGTTCGAGTCCCACATGTGGCATTTCGTTTATTTTTTGTAGCAGGTCAAACGGTCAGAATTGGGCCATTGGTTTATACCATAATTACTGGCCAGCGAAGTATTTTAACAAGTGAGTCTTGAGTGGGCTTGCACCAAAATTAATGAAGATGGGCCAAATAAGACTTTACAACTTGGGCTGCTGTTGCCTACTGGAAGTTTGGTTCGTAGACATGTGATTATCAAAGTGTTGTTGTGAAAGAATAGAATGGAGGCGACAAGAAATATGTGTGTTAACCGTATGTTTTTCTTTTCACACATAGCACATGGGTTATTTTCATGATGGATACACTTGGGCACATAAAGAAGATCATGAAATATTAATACTGCCTTGGTATATTGGTGATGGTTGAGTACTGCTTAAGGTTATTACTTTTGTTATAGTTAATGATAGTACTGTTCGTTTTTAATACTGCCAGAAGAAGAACAGTCTTAACATGTTTGTACTGTTAGCATTACTCGATATCAGATGACACACACGGTTTGGATCTCGGACAGAACTGAAATTATTTTAGATTATTATTATTGATTTATGGCTCGTATTTTTGGAGATTTTTTTGAAAATGTGATAACGAAGATGATTGATTATTGCTTATTTGATGTTGTAGTTGGGTTTCACAGGTGCGTGTCTTATCATATCTTAAAGTTGTGGTTGGCTTTTAAGATAACTTGTTTATGCTTAAATGGTGTTGACG
>BQNB010058537.1:0-37724 GCA_026074375.1 Tanacetum coccineum | reverse complement strand
TATACCGGGTATTTGAACCCGACTTAAACCGAAAAACGTACTATAAACTATTAAACTATGAGCTATATAAAACAGTAAAATACACAGGGTGACCGAGTCTTTTTCTAATATCCAACATGTAGGCTGGCTGGTATGGAGGTGAGTAACTCACTTGACACGTCAGCGTCACATCAGCTTTTTCTCTCAAAATAAAACCCACCTTACAACTCACCTTTCAACCGTAATAAGAACTCACCTTACCACTAAAACTTATTTTTCATTAAAATATCCACTTTATATAAATATACCCCACTAAATATTAATACACACTTACAACCAAATTAAATACATTATATATTAAACATTGGGGGGCCCACAAAATAAAACTCACATTATGTGAGTTTATCACATAGTTGGCTGAAAAAAATTGACTCAACTCACCATGATAGTGAGTGTTTGCTTGGTGACTTACCTGGGTGGGATGGAACTTGCGAGTGAGTTTTGAACTCACCTAGGTGAGTTCCTTGCCATACTGTCCAGCCGTATATACCCGTACATCCATACTCACACTTCAGAGTTTCAAATTTAAGTTTTCATGTTTAGATTATGTTAAATTGATATAAACACAATAGGTATTATGTTTTATTGATCGACTATTTATAATGTAAATAACCTAAAACTTAAATGAACTCTAAGCCCACAAACCGGGTTTGGGCTGATGCGTAGTTTCTTTTAAATAGATCAGGTTTTAAATTTATAAACTGCGAACCACCTAAGATCTATATACACACTAACGAGCAGTGTAACCGGTCGCGTGCAGTGTACTTGGGATAGAGTCCGAGGTCGACCCAAAGAGCTATGTGTAAGGCTTCTAAAACGAGGCTATCTACTATTAAACTAGAAAGGAAATTAAATTAACAAATTTGGATTTAAGAATATGAAAACTTAATTGAAATTATCTAAGTAGGATCGAAGGGAAGAAAGTTTGGTCCTAATGACTTCTTAATTAACTTAATGATTCAATTTATTCTACTAGTTGGAAAAGCTAGGATCGAATGGTCATCTAATCCTCACTTATCTCGCGGAATCCCGACCACACTGGTCATAGTAACCGGAATTTTGTCTCACTGGCCATGGTAAACGAGAATCATATTTGGCATTCTAATGATAAAAGTATTATAACCAAATAGATACCAAAATTAACAAGAAATAAATGAATCATAATGAATTAATAAGAAAAGCTTAGCCGAAAATTGTATTCATACAATCAATATCACTGTCAACAAATGAAAGTAATGAAAACATGATAATCGAACCAAACTAGTATGATGATGATGATCGGGACCAGATTCTCTCTTCTAGAATGGATGGTGAGTGCTGGAAAACGACTTGGGGTGATGTCCCAATCGTCCCCTCAGATGGAGGAAGAAGGGATCATGATTTGGGCTGAATTCGGCCTTTATTTATAGGTTTCGACCTGGTTACGGCATAACTGATGCGTTTAGTTACGCCGTAACCATGCTGATGTAGACTTTCTGTGATGCAGGCTTTAAATTGGTTACGGCGTAACTGATGTGTTTGGTTACGCCATAACCATGACTAGGATGATCAATCTCCAACGTGGCAGGTTTATGGCGTAACTGATGTATTTGGTTATGGCGTAACTGAAGAGGTTATGGCGTAACTGAAGTGTTTAGTTACTGCATAACCCTGCAGCAAGTTTGTAGTTATTACTAAATTGTGACTCTTGAGTTGTGATCTGGCTATAACCCAAAACACGAAAGTCGTAGATATCACTTTCCTCAATCCATGGCTGCTTGAATCAACTTCAAATAAGTTAGTATTAAGAAGTTATAGTCAAAATACTAGAGCACACTTCTGGAACATTTCTTCAAATTTTCGGCTTCGTTTCTTCATATAATTCTTTCACGAGCCCTTCATAATAACTCCAAATCATAAGTGAATAACTTCATATATATATCTTTAGTAGAAGCATCCATTCTTCACGTCATTTCGTTCCAATGCTTTGTTTATCCTGTAAATGTAAATATGAACGTTTTAAGTATCAAATCAATACTAAAGCAATATAAAACAAGGCAACAAACATGGGATTTTGATATGGAAAAGTATCAATTATTTGATGTTATTAAATATCCCCTCACTTGACTTCTACTTGCCCTCAAGTAGACCTGTTAGAATAATTCATAAAAAGATTTTCCCCAATTTGAGTCGGAGAAATGAATTCACAATTTACTTATGCTAGTAAACATTAAAACCGAACACCTCGCGGAAAGGGGATAAAAAACACTCAACTCTCATACTAGTCTAAGTGTTTCATTTTCGGGGTGATCACTCAATTGCACTGTCATAGCATATATTCTATCATAAGCTTGGAAAGTACACAAATCTATACCAGTTAGAATTAGGGTCTAAACACAGGTTTAAACAGGTGATTGATTCTTTCCGATACCATTGATCCAGAAAAGGCGACAAAACCACACATGTTCGGCCAAATCCATGGACGAAACAATGTGATTGCTCAGTCCTTAACTCGAACAGACTAAAGGTCAGAATTATTGCAAAGGATAGGATAAGACATGGGATACACATTTAATTGTTGTTAAATAAAATAAACACAAAATAGTCTAAATAATCTAAGGTTGTCATAACCAGCTACCGTCCATCCATAAGTCCAAGTATCCAAATGCGAAAATCAGATCTAAAATAATGGGATACTAGCCCAACCTTCACAATCATGCAGATGGCATATAGTTGCACCATATTTATATCTTTGAGCAAACAGATGACTTATAGTTGCACCATCTTCATATTTTGAATAATTTGTTGGTTTTATAACACATAACCAACATGAATATGCTACAGAGGTTTATATATTTCTCTTTTTTATTATTACCCATGTAGCAATGCACATATCCCCCCACTTGAGATGAACAATATCGAAAGTGGTGATAATGGGGGTCTTTATAGATCAACGATGATAGGTCTTCCATGAACGCGCAAAATTTCCGAACCCATTTCCTCGAACCATGGACTTGAGTAGCCCGAGACTTCAACACAAAGAAAATATAGACTACATGGTTGGCTAAGGCGAAATGGTGTAACGATACGTTTAACATAAAGGGTTGAAAACAAGGATTGGCTCAACAGGGTGGTCTAGGGGTATCTTGCACTAAAATTGAGTGCAACAAGGGGTTTATCACAGGAGGTCGACAAGTCAGTATAACAAATCGATAAACACATACAACATTACACATATGGGCTATTTAGGGTAAATTCCTAAGTGTTGCCTTTTTGAACTGCCTATTCCTGCTAATCAATTAGGTCTCGAAATGATGTACAAGCAAAGTTTTAAAGTCTACAATACTACCGGCACACTCATATTTTGGTGGAATTTTGTATAATAGATGAAAATGGAATCATCAGGCTTATCCTCACCATTAGAAATAAAGGTAATAGTGCGCTCGGCAAAGATCTATTCTAGTTAAGTAAGAAAAACATGTCAAAAATTTTAAAATTGGCACAATTTTTCAAAGAAAACTAGAAAATAAAAGGCAAATATAGGTCAAGTGGTAATTCTACTCCCATCCCCCCCATTGGTTTGTACAATGTCCCTATCGTACATTAAGGAAATGAAAAGTCAAAAATAAGAGTAGAATTAGAACGAGAGACTCCCTTGAGCATTGCTCTGTATTTAGAATGATAATGGCAAGAGATGAACTCTTGACCAGCGTATCCTGAGCAAACTCGATCCCCTGAATCACTAGACAAACTAAAAGCATTAAACGTTCAAAACAAAATATACAGGAAAACCTAACTCACCTTCGTACGAATCACAGTTGCATTTAGCATATGCAACAAGCCTTTTAAAACACTTGGTGGCCCAAGTGGACGAGGGAAGTCTCGTGAGGGTTTCCAGAGAACGTACCCACAAAGTTCATTTAATTATACACGGTTTTGTAAAAGTTTCGAACTTAATTAAGGTTTTCAGGAATGGGTTACGACGTAATCAAGGAATGAATTACGCCGTAACCATGTGGAAAAATATTTTTTAAAAAATTTGGTTATAAATAGTTACGGCGTAATCATAGAGAGGATTACGTCGTAACTGTATCTGCTACGACGTAACTGGAGTGGTTACGCCCAAACATAAACATTTTTACCACATGAATCCGAGTTAATGTGACCTCGGATTCCATTTCCTTGCTGTGAGAACCTGCAAAACTAGGTAAGAAACATACAAACCAACTAATATATAAAAATGAAATAAAGCAAAACATAAATTTAAAGATAGGCATTGGGTGCCTCCCACGAAGCGCTTGTTTTTGTTCGAGTCACTAGCTTGACTCCACCCTTATTTAGTAATCAACAGGGTGTTTCATCCCCTCACTTGAAATCAAGTGTGGGTGATAGTAGCCACATTCACTATAAGGGTGTAAGTAGGCTACGGGAAGGGCGTATGAGGTCCAAAAATTTATACCTGTGGGGAGTTGTGAATTCCCTATTTACCTCATTAAAAATGGATGATGGTATGGTGTTTAGCAAGAAACTTGACTGATCATCGAGCTCCATAACAACTAAGAAGGTAGGGTCTTTATCAGGACTCCATTGTAACGCTTCTTCAGTGTTTGAATGGTCAATGTCGTAATCTTCATCCATTTCAACGTCCTCCATCTGAACTTCCTCTAATTCCTGAGCAGTGTTGACATTAATGTTTTCTTCAACCTGTTCACAAACACTAGCAAATTCATTAGTAGCAGAGAAATTAGGAAGGTCAGGAAGTTCACCATCCTCTTGGTCACTATCCTCATAATCAGTGATATCATCACACCTATTTTGAATCTCATGTTCCATCTTTCTTAAGTTTTCCGCCCCTATTATGAAAAAGTCATCCAAGATTTCATCTAAATTGGAATCCTCCTTATCCAAAGGTGGTTTAGGTGTGTGTTGCGATTGATTAAAAAACTGGAATGTGAAACCCTGAGTGGGAACCTGTATTTTACTTTTCATAGTTGATTGCTAATTCATATCTCGCATATTCTTTTAAGGTCATATTTTCAATGTCAACTTCACTATGACTATTATGATGAACAAAATTTAATGTGGCACAAGGATGAGGAGTTTGAAAACATGGGAGTAAAGGAGGCAGACTACAATATTCTTCATCCTCCTCATCAGAGTCAGGATATACCAAATTTCTATTCTTCACGAGAGCAACACTCTTCCAAGAGGTGCAACTCCTTTCTAAATCTTTATGCCTTCCCTGGTACATCAAATATTCATTTAGGGTCATATTACTAAAATCGGGCTCCATTCTAAACTAAAAATACCAGAAATCTTAAAACCTCAAATCAAAAACCTAAATATAGCTCCCTGGTAACGACGCCAAAAACTTGATGTGTATTTTCTTTTAAATAGATCAGGTTTTAAATTTATAAACTGTAAACCACCTAAGATCTATATACACACTAACGAGCAGTGTACCCGGTCGCGTGCAGTATACTTGGGATAAGTCTGAGGTCGACCCAAAGAGCTATGTGTAAGGCTTCTAAAACGAGGCTATCTACTATTAAACTAGAAAGCAAATTAAATTAACGCGTTTGGATTTGAGAATATGAAAACTTAATTGAAATTATCTAAGTGGGATCGAAGGGAAGAAAGTTCGGTCCTAATTACTTCTTAATTAACTTAATGATTCAGTTTATTCTACTAGTTGGAAAAGCTAGGATCGAATGGTCATCTAATCCTCACTTATCTAGCGGAATCCCGACCACATTGGTCATAATAATCGGAATTTTGTCCCACTGGTCATGGTAAGCGAGCATCATATTTGGCATTCGTATGATCAAAGTATTATAACCAAATAGATACCAAGAATTAACAAGAAATAAATGAATCATAATGATAATTAATAAGAAAAGCTTAGCCGAAAATTATATTCATACAATCAATATCACTGTCAATAAATGAAAGTAATGAAAACATGATAATCGAACCAAACTAGTATGATGATGATGATCGTGACCAATGGATGGTGAGTGCTGGAAAACGACCTGGGGTGATGTCCCAATCATCCCCTCAGATGGGAGGAAGAAGGGATCATGATTTGGGCTGAATTCGGCCTTTATTTATAGGTTTCGACGTGTTCCGGCGTAACCTGATGCATTGGTTACGCCGAAACCAGTTGATGTAGACTTCATGATGCAGGCTTAAAATTGTTACTGTAACACCCCCAAAAATCGGGTCACATAACAGCGGAAAGTAAACAATGGGGTGCTACGTCAAAGTACAAAAATCCCAAAGGATATAGAAAGCTACCTTAAATAGGACTTAACAATAAGTTTTCATTCGATGTCATTACAAAAATCAGAGTTTTCACGTTAGGATCCCATAGATTTTAATTATAAGATATTAAAATTTTATAAGACAAACAGTTTATTGAATTTAAGAAAATCAGAATCCCCACTAATAGATATCCCGTCACGGCTGCCCCATCAGCATATACCTCAGCACCTAAATAAAAACATGCTAAAACGTCAACCAAATTGTCGGGGTGAATTCATAGGTTTATCAGGAAAGAGCGTGGACCACAAGATTTAAGTATTATAGACTATGAAACACATTCCATTATTCCAACACATTTTATTATTGCCCCTAAGCTCATGACAACGGAACCTTAGACGTAACAAACTGTAATCAAACCAGTACTCGAGGTTTTGAGCCCCAACACGGATACAGAATTACAAAAACATCCGACGAAATTCTCAAATACAGATTCTGCGCCAAAATCCTAACCTACGAATTTACTTCGAATTTGAATAATGCGTCAATGGTCAACTAGAAACCACAGCCCAGACGGGGATGGTCAGTCCCGATAGATCTAACCATAACACTAGCGTATACCCAGCAGGTATTTAACGGTTCATGATAAAAGGGGACTTAAATGACAATACGGTAACTTAGGCAAAATGTAATCAGGAAATAGCATACAGTTTTGAAAATACACTTGTTTCCCAAGAAAATCAGCAGTAATCTCCCCCTATTTTAAATAATACAAGTATGAGAAAAAGGGGCTATGAACTCACCTCGAGTGAATGGTAATCAACAAGTATTCACAATAGAAAAATGCGTCACGAAGGAATCCGAAGGCAACCTAATCCAATATAGGTCGTATAAGTACTAAACACTTTGATTGTTTATTAGTTCGTAATAGCTCGAAACATACTATCGTTCGGAAGCTATCTTAATTAAAGAGTCCAAGTAAGTGACGTATCGAGAGCTAGACACTTAAAATTCGTAAATCCAACAACTCGTCTGAAAACGCCACCCCTAAATTAGCCTCATTATGAAACTCCCTAGTAATATAGCACTTTGATTAATACCACATATAGGTCTATATAGTTCAATCACCATCTAATTGTTTTGGTAAAATTGTGTTTAATAAGTAAAAACGTTTATAATTGCCTCTTTAGTAAAAACGACATAACTTTCGCGTTTTAAGCCCGATTTTGACGTTTCTTGTGCCCACGCTTTCGTATTAAGACGAGTTATCAATATTTGACATTTTCAAAATTTGGAACTTACTGGTGAACAGTAATTTTTACTGTTCACAACAGACCCTAAGTTTATTTTTATCGTTTTAGTTGTCGAAAACTCGTAAATGTCGTATCTTATTCGTTATTGCTTCGTTTTTAGCGATTCTTTCGAGCACGTCTTCGTTTTTAAAAGCTCTATCATATAAATGATGTTTTCATAAATAAAAGTCCCTGATGAACAGTAACTTTTTATAAAATTTATTTTATAAAAGTTTAATTAACGTATAACTTAAAATTAGCGTATCTCCTTCGTTATAAATCGGTTTTTTCGAGTTCTTTACATGCCCACGATCCTTGTGACATGTAGTATTTTATAAAAATATAAAATAAATACTTTAATTTCGTATTTCAAACAGCCCCTAAAATAATTTTTGATAAAAATGTGTTTAAAATTGTTTTTATAACTTTTTTTTATACTTTTTAATCACTAGTTTATACTTAAACATTTTCCACTTAAACCAATGTAACAAACTTATAAGTCTCATTATTCCATGATATTACCAATCACATATTATATGAAAAAGTGTACAAAATCATAATCACAAGTAAGTTATCCATTTAACATGTTTAAAACCCTAAATTGTGATTTTGCCATATAGAACCAATATACACCATAACTGAAAATTTATGAAGTGTTAGGGTTTTTAGATAAACTTAGTAATGATGAGTGGTGAATGGGAAATAAACCACACCCTTGGCTTGAAATATGAGATGAAAACCCTAACTTTCTTATGAACTTGTTTCTTGAACTTTATTGTCTTAACTTCTTGAAAGTTCTCTCTCTAACCAAGCCTTCAAATCTACTAGACATCTTAGATATATAGTAGGGATGATGTGTAAAATGTGTTAAATAAAATATTGGTATGATTGAATTTTGAAGTGGTGTTTCTGGGGGTTGCCGTAGGCTAGAGAGGAGAGGGGGAGAGATTTGTGTTTTTTACACCTACAAACAAGTGAGATCTGTGTGTGAATAAGCGAAGCTAATTTATTCCTTAAGTACTCCCTAGACAAGTCAAAGAACAAGATGAGCAAAATATAGAGTCTTGTATTCTTGATCTCCTAAAGCTAGGATTATCCCATAGAAATAAGGAAGCTGTTTGATAACAGATATTTTCTTCTAATTACTTCTTAATTAACTTAATGATTCAGTTTATTCTACTAGTTGGAAAAGCTAGGATCGAATGGTCATCTAATCCTCACTTATCTAGCGGAATCCCGACCACTGGTCATAATAATCAGAATTTTGTCCCACTGGTCATGGTAAGCGAGCATCATATTTGGCATTCGTATGATCAAAGTATTATAATCAAATAGATACCAAGAATTAACAAGAAATAAATGAATCATAATGATAATTAATAAGAAAAGCTTAGCCGAAAATTATATTCATACAATCAATATCACTGTCAATAAATGAAAGTAATGAAAACATGATAATCGAACCAAACTAGTATGATGATGATGATCGTGACCAATGGATGGTGAGTGTTGGAAAACGACCTCGGGTGATGTCCTAATCATCCCCTCAGATAGGAGGAAGAAGGGATCATGATTTGGGCTGAATTCGGCCTTTATTTATAGGTTTCGACTTGGTTACGGCGTAACTGATGCGTTTGGTTACGCCGTAACCATGTTGATGTAGACTTTCAATGATGCAGGCTTAAAATTAGTTACGGCGTACCTGATGCGTTTAGTTACGCTGTAACCATGACTAGGATGATCCATCTCCAATGTGGCAGGTTTATGGCGTAACTGATGTATTTGGTTATGGCGTAACTGAAGAGGTTATGGCGTAACTGAAGTGTTTGGTTACTGTGTAACCCTGTAGCAAGTTTGTAGTTATTACTAAATTGTGACTCTTGATTTGTGATCTGGCTATAACCCAAAACACGAAAGCTATAGATATCACTTTCCTCAATCTATGGCCGCTTGAATCAACTTCAAATGAGTTAGTATGAAGAATTTATGGTCAAAATACTAGAGCATACTTCCGGAACATTTCTTTAAATTTTCGGCTTCGTTTCTTCACATAATTCTTTCACGAGCCCTTCCTAATAACTCCAAATCATAAGTGAATAACTTCATATATATTTCTTTAGTAGAAGCATCAATTCTTCACGTCATTTCGTTCCAATGCTTTGTTTATCCTGTAAATATAAATATGAACGTTTTAAGTATCAAATCAATAATAAAGCAATATAAAACAAGGCAATAAACATGGGATTTTAATATGGAAAAGTATCAATTAATTGATGTTATCATGGGCTTACTAATATATCATATTATCATCTAATAATCCCTCGCAATCCGAGCAGCGAAATCGCGAAAGCTCGTAATGGATTAAAAGCTAAAAACATTAAAGCAATAATAAATTATTGATTAATAATTCCGACATCAAGCAGAGAAAGATCTTCAAATAGGAACCAAAAAAGCATACATACGCAACAAAAGAACAAGCATGTAATCAAACACAATTTGTTGTTGAAGAAATACGCGAGCATGCAGATACAAATCTTCACACTGCACCAGCGAAAGCAAAACAACCAAAGAAAATAATATAAACTTCATATTTGTGTTTTCTTATCAAAAGATACGATTAGAGTTGGATAGGAGATAGGTCAAAGGTGTTTTTATTATATAAAGGTAGCAATTAAGGTTTGACGGGGTGACGTAGAGGAGGCGGTAACTATTGGGATATGTCTATGTCATAAATGAATATATGTCCGGGAATGCGTGATCTTATGGGCTCGTACACGTTACGTTTTAGATTCAATTATATAATTAATACTGTATTAATTATATTTCACAATAAGCACTAACGGTTGGTAAATAAATAGTTATTTAACAATAGTTACTAACGATTGTTAAATAATTAAGTAAGGACTTAATTGTAAATACAGGGAATGGAAAGTTTTTGAATTTTCCCAATCCTTGTGGAAGTTGACCGAATATGGTATCCCAAGAGAGGAAGGATTGCTTGCTTTGCACTCCAAGATTACTAGCCTATATAAAGAACCCTCATGGTTCATTATTTACTAATCTTGAAAAACCTAAGTAAGACTTTTCTTCTTTCTCTCCTCTTCTCCTTGTGCCGTTCGTCTAAACTCACACAAAGGGCTTCGATTTTTTGTTTCAAGAATCAAGTGATTTGTCTTGCTTATTGTGAATCAAGAACTAGCATTCTTATTGAATCGTTAGTAAAACATGTGTGTGAAATCGTAGAGGATTCAACTCTTTTGAATCTTTTTTGTTTCTTGAAGGTTAGATTTATAAACCCTAAAACAAGTGGTTTTGCGTTTGTTAGATTAACACATACACGTATTTTCAAAATTCGTCGTTTGTTTGTTTATTTGTTAAAGGTACACGAATCTTAAACTTATGTTAATTACTTTATGCTATACATGATCTTGTCTTCCGTTGCGTATACTCGTGTTATTAAATGGTTAACATATTTAAAATTCTAACAGTAACGTAGCCACATAGATATGAGGATTAGACCCGTTCCAATATCATGTTAAATTGATATAAACCCCGTAAGTATTATGTTTTATTGATTGACTATTTATAATGTAAATAACCTTAACAGTTAACACCTAATGAACCTTAAGCCCATAAATCAAGCTGGAGCTTACTCAACATATTGAACTGAAAAAACACGCAATGTAATTGATTTCATTAATTTTTTACATAATACGAGTAACATTATGATAAGGGAATTGATTGGCACACTCATAGAATTGATTGAGATACTCAATGTACAAATAGTTTAAGCAGTGTATGTTTACAATACAACTGTTTGATGCACATTTTGAAATGTCTCAATCAAACATGAGAATGTACAAATTACCTCCCTTTTGATAAGGAGCGATGTATAAAGTGGATGAGAATGAACTTTTAGTCTTTTACAATAGGAGTGCATTAAGACACTTGAAATAGTTTGACTAAAGTGAACAAATAAAATCAAACTAACAAAGTCAATCATACGTTCTAATATCTAATGTATTGGCCAAATACAAAAAAAGCAAATACGTGAAGTCAAGAGGTCTATACGTGTTTGGATAAAAATAAACATCTAATGCTTAGTTTAATCAATAGCTTTATGTGTTTGATAATATGATGTCGACTAGCTCGTTAATAGTTAGTTAATTATCAATGGGTGTGAGCCAGCTAACAACGTTTGAAACTTCTTTTTATCGTGTTTTGTATTTTCTTGCGATAGAATTTTCTCACGTCAATCCTCTTGGAGAATTATTGAATTAAATATCAGTTCCGACTTCCGACAATGACATGCAATTAGAATTTAGAAGTCTTAACACGATCAAAACTAATATGTTTGTAGAGAAATGTACAACTTTTAAACGAACCTACACGTACAAATAAATATAATTCTACGTGAACATATATATCTATACTTATTTTATAAATCATTTACAATGTGGGTCCCATCAAAAATTAAGATAAAGATGTGCAATCTTGACCATCCATCTTATTTTAGATTATCACATCATAAAGTGACATGTGTCACTTCTTAATTAAAATATCAATTTTATTTTCAATTTGACATATCTTTTTATCTATTTATTTTTTTTATGATCTAATTTCACCGTATTTTCTAAAATTCCGTGATCTTTAATTCAACATTCATTTTGATATATTTTTATAAATTTTTAGCTTTTTACATTTTTAGTGGGTTTATTTTGAATTTTTTAACAACTTTAACTTTAATTTGAATACAAACTTGATTTGTAAAAGATATATACTTTTGGAGACAATGTTTGATGGGCAAGAGAGTTTGTGAGTCTTTATACAAGCGAGAATGATGTTGAGAGAAAGCTACGAAAACCCAAACAAACGAATTCTCTAAGCGGGTAGGGAATTGCGGAGCGGGTTAGCAATTTTTATCGCCGCCGCTATGCGCGGGTATCCAACTAGTACTAAAAGAAAATACTCTTTTAATACGTGTACTTTATTTTTTCATGCTAATATGGTATTTGAAAACTTGTTTTCCCGTGAAATTGTACGTATACTGAACGCGGCAAAAAGACTAATAATGTGTCCGTCATACTAGTACTAGAAGCAATCAAGCAAGTGATTTCGAATGCCAATCCTTACAAATATGACGATCTGGGACCAACTTTAAAAAATATTCCGCAAACTTAAACTACATGTGCCTTCTTCAATCATTGTATGGCTTAAATTGGGTCCATGAGCTGAGGCCGCGACACTTAGGTTGCGTTTAGTTGAATTTTTTTTCTTAACTTTCTATTTTTAGTTTTGTATAAGAAAAGGAGCGATTTGATTTCCACACAATGTAAATTATGCGTTTGATTTCTATTTTGAAGAGAAAAAGGGAGTTACAAGCAAAACAAAGAAAACACAACAAATGTGTTGTGTTTTGTGGTTTTTGTACTAATGTACGGTAATTAGTATAAATGTACGTAACATGCAAGATATTGTGTACGTCAATCATGTGTGATCAATAACAATGCCTAAAGCGTTTGTGGGTTGCGCCAAATATCTCAACTATCAGCATGAACATTTTTATTAAACGTTGTCAGTACGTTTTTCACATATGCCTTCTAATACAGTAAAATTTAGTTTTCGACCGGCTGCAATTATAAATGAGCGACCATAACACTTGAGCTTAATGTGTAGAAACCTCTAATCAAACGATCGGCCCAACTACGACCATCACAACAACAACAACGATATCTAATCCCGTCTTATGATATGAGGAGGTAGAATGTAAGCAAATCATATCCCCTACCCATGGGTGAACTCGAAAGTAAAAAGTCTGCTCCCGGCCCAACTACGACCATGGACTCGTAAAATTATAAATTATATTGTTAAACTTATTATGTGAGTGCATGAACACATTCACGCGTCCGTAGAACACACACCGATACACACGCACATATGTAAACAAATCATAATGTCAGCCTTGCAATTAATCATTTTACTAATCTTAATGGCTCGAAGTACGCGTTTGACATTGAGCTTATATTAAGTCATGTTTCATCCTCAAACAACACTAAGTGGCCGTTTGGTTCACAGAATGTTTTTGAAGGAATTGTAATCTTCAGAAGGAATTGTAATTTGATGTAATTGTAATTCAATGAATTGGAATGTGTTGTAATTGTAATTGATAAAATCTGTAGATGTGTTTGGTTGACTCGTAACGTAATGTAATTCAAATTTTTTTACCAAAACTAAAAAAAATTAATATAATAATAATTAAAATAATAATAATAATAATAAAATAATAATAAATAGTAATATTAATAATTATTATTATAAGAAAAAAATAATTATATAACACACATTAATAATAATAAAATAATAAAATAAAATAATAAATAATAATATTAATAAATAATAATACTGATAATAATATGAATAAATAATAATAATAACAATAAATTAATATTAATAAAATAATATTAATAATAAATAATAAATAATATTTATAAATAATAATAATAATAAATATTAAATAAATAATACTATAATAATAATAATAAAATAAAAAATAAAATAATAATAATAAAATAAAATAAAATAATAACTAAAAATAAAAAATAATAATAATAATAAAAAAATAAAAAATAAAATAAAAATAATAATAATAATAAATACTAATAATAATAATAATAATAATAATAATAAATAAATAAATAAATAATAAATATTATTATTATTAAATAATAATGATAATAATAAAATAATAAATAATAATAATAATAAAAATAAATAATAATAATAATAAACATTATTATTATTATTATTTTAATATTTATATAATAATAATAATAATAATAATAATAAATACTGATGATTTAAAGTATAAAATACTGAATTACAACGTAATTCAAAACTTTCTATCCAACATCCTATGTAATCTGAATTCCCTCTCTTAATGTAATTGTAATGACTGAATTACAATTACAACGCAAAACAAACAGCTTACGTAATATAATCCGAATTACAGTTACAACATTTCTATCAAACAAACAGGATTGTGATGTAATTCATATTACAATTACATCACATTAGGTCCAATTACGGCGAACCAAACACCCCCTAAATAGTTTATCTTAATATCTAATCTTCAAACACATAAAAATTAAAAATATAAGATATATATAGTTAGAATTACTTTATTAACCAGTAAATATTTAATTTGTACGTTGACAAATGGAACAACTTGCATATACCAGTCAATTTCAGATTAAAAAAATATATGTGAACTATTCCTTAAGATCCATAGAAAACTCTTTCAAATTATTAGAAAATGATTATTTTTGTATACATGACTCCTTGATAAAGAAGTTAAACTTTTTATAACATTCTAAATATGTGGAAACGTAAATGGGTAAATACGTTGTTTTCTGAAAACTCTAATTTCTTGTATCAAATAACCGATCAGCTCTGATGCAATATGATAAATAACAGTGATAATTCTACAATGATAATAATAGGAAGATTCAAGGAAAACAGATCAACACAATGTGATGTGGAGGTTGTGAATACTTCACAGGAAGCTTTTACACTCCTGTAGGCAGAGTACCTAACCGTTGTAGTGTAGTAATGCAAGACTCGAGGGTTGTTATTGTTCTCTAGGGGAATAGGTTGGGAAGGCTCGAACACGGTCTAACAGAATTCTAAAGGGTTGAGAGAAGATTCTTTATGTATTTTTATATTTTATAGAAAGCAAGTAAATCAATGGTTTGAGAGGTTGGTTTGTTTAACTAATAATTAAACTAAATATAATCTAAACTACTGGTAATAACTTTATGATAAAATGATGTATTTACCTAGTCATGCACTACTCCTCAGATTGCTTCTCCTAGATTTGTTGCTTTGTCACACTTGTGATGATCTGTGTAAGTATTTCCTAAGTCATGAATGAATTACATGAACCCGCCGCCTATTTAATATTTCGTTAGGGCAACGCACAAGTAAGGTAGTACGAAGACTATTACAAGGCCCTAAGAGTATATTAAATGCATGTGAAATATCTTAAAAGGGGTCAACCATATTAGGGGTAAGGTAGTATGAACATTGTTACCGATAGTATCCTTTCTATACACTCGCGTTTCCCTAGACGTCTATGCCAATTTAATATCTTATAGCTAGTTTTCTAGAGCCTAACGCGCACATCCATCAACAAGAAGCAACATTAAAAGGATCTACAACCTAAATTTCATGCAATCATAAGTAAATACAAAGGAGGGTTTGGCCTAGCATGTTATAAAGAAAGCAAGAGCATAAATCAATTAAACAAAACATAGACATATTGAATGATTAATGATAGACAATATTACTTGATTAAAACATAGATTGAAGGTAGTTACAATAGGGTTTGAGGCCCTAAAAACGACCTAAAAAGCTGCTAGAATGACTAGGGTTCGTCTCCCAAAAGTTATACAAAGTTACACACTTAAAACCCTAAAATCGGTTTGGTATATATAGTAAAAATGGTGTGACGGCGTCGCTTTGAAGTCTTGACGTCGTCGCCACGTGGATGATTCTAGATCCTCATTAAGTCGGCCACATCCTGACGCCGTCGCTGGATCTCTGACGCCGTCACGATGAAGATCCTGACGCCGTCGCTTTGTGATGGCGACGCCGTCTCCACGCTCTGTATGCACAATTCTTCATGATTCTTGGTTTAGAGTCGTAATCGTTTCTTCTCCAAATGAACCCTAGTCACGTGTATTTCCTCCAAATGACATTCAAGTGCTAAAAATCTGGAAAAAAAATGATTAAGCACATAATCTGGGCATATTTGCATGATTTAAGGGTTAAATGCCCCCGAAAAAGTGTATAAATGACACCTCATCAAATACCCCTACACTTGGGATTTGCTTGTCCTCAAGCAAATGGGCTTTTCTACCTAGACAATAGCAATATTGAGGGCATTTAACCTACTCTTTAAAAGCATTTTACAACACAACTTCCTAGACCTCGTAATTAAAAGCACGGAAAGCATATACTAGCACCTCACATAAGTGTTTGGGATTCTCTCTTTCACTCGGGTGTATAATAAATTATAACAACTATTGGAAACGGAAAATCAACACTCATCACCTGTCATAGCATATAAATTACCATAGGCTTGGTAAATGATCAAAACCTCCACCGCTAGGCGCAAGTACTAGTCATTACTGTCAAAGAGGGCTTTTAAAGGGTTGCGGGGTGTAGGTGTAAGATAACATTAACGGGTTCGGAAACGAATGGGATATATTTGGGTGGCTTTTGGGTGAATTTGGGATGAAAGGGTCAGTTAATTATTTATAAGAATACGCGCTGATTTGGTTGCTATGCCAAGACTCGGAGAAAGATATACAAACTCTACATAACTCTACATCAATCTCTTTCTTTTTCTTTTCTTGACTCTATGATAAACATAAACATAAGCAAATGGCAGCCCATACATTTTTTATCACTTTTTATATATATATTTTTTTCGTACACTTTTGCCCTGCTATTGCTTAAACATATAATACATCATGTGGGTTTATAGATACACCCCCTACAATTGAACTTATACATACTCGATATTTACAATCTAACTAATGACCCGAATTGAGGCGGATCAACATAACATGGAGCTTATTGAGCTCTATTGGGGGTATAAATTATTTCTTCCCCAATTCTTCATAAGATGAATACTACCATGAATCCCAATCGTCCCAAAACAGTATTACAAAGATAATGACTTAGCAACCGTGTACTCAATAATTAAATTGGGTTAAAACAATAATGTACTAAAAGCGAGTACATACAAGGTAGGCTAAGGCGATCTGGGTGTAACAATTGGTTCAATGGTGGCAATGCTCTTCATTAAAAGTCCGGCTTAACCAGAAAATTACGAGAACCGTAAAAAGGATAGGCTCGGAGGGTTGTACTAGGGGTATCCTACACTAAAAATAAGTGCATGGCAAGGGTGTGGGATAGTTATATGATCGAGGTGACCATCATAACAATTACAGGTTTAAAACATGGGTTAATCCTAGTGCCTCTTATCTAGCAAATCCTAGTTCTCACTATGCGGTCTCGTGATGCATCACAAAAACAAGTTCTAGAATTTAATATACTACCGGTACACTCATATAATTTTAAACCGATACCAATGTTCCAGAAAAGGCGACAAAGACCATACGTACACATCCGTAACGACGGAATAGACACACATGACTGCATTCGAACCTTAACTCGAACAAGCTAAAGGTAAAATTTTCTTGGGTATCAATAATGGATACCCGAATTCTTATAGATCTAAAGGCGAACATCACATTTTTGGGGTGAAATTTTGAGGGTTTTTGTGCTAGTCATATAAATTCCTATCTATGAGATGCTATTAATACTCGGTTTTTGTCGGTATGTGTCATAAAAAATTTTAAATTTTGGTCAAAATTACCTTTTTATGCTATATTTCGATATATTACCCATCATTTTAAGGACAAATCAAATGGCAAATGAAAGAATAGTTTCTAAGGCTTATTTCCCCCTACACTTAAGTTGAACATTGTCTCCAATGTTCTTAAAAGTACCCGTAAAAACAAATAAAAAGAAAAGAAAACAATTAAAAGAAACTAGTACTCCTCTGGTTTGCTCAATAATGGAGAAGAAACATGCGAAAACTGGTTAGAGCATCCTCCAAGAGCCGTCCAATGAAACTTCCTAAGAACTTCCAAGCTTCCTCTCGTCAAATATAGCCTGTAAATCAAAGACAAAGACAACTATACCAAGCGTAAAATCGACGGGATATGATATATACAACGAGAGTTTAGGGTTTTGACTCTATGAAAGCAGTAAAGATAGGATGAAAGCGATGATATAATCAAATGTTTCTGCAGGTTTACAACAAAATTACAAAATTTAAATATTGCACATTTTTATCTTTCAGAAATACTTGGAAATTTTGAATCTTCACATTGCTGGAGAAGCGACGCCGTGGTTTAATCCCGACGCCGTCTCCACCCACTGTGAAGATTTCCTCTTCGTTTTTAATGAGAAATTTCCTGCACGCAATTTTTATTAGTTATATATGTAGAAAACTCTGCATGAAAAACCTGAGATTAATCATTACAATCATATGACTCGAAACTGACGCGAATTAATCTAAAATTTTTATTTTAAATGTTTGAATCTGGTTCTTATAAACCGGATATACCCCCTACACTTATTTTATGCAAAATACCTTTGATTGTAAATAGGAAAAGTTACAAACAAAGCATGATTACAAAATGATTCAAACATTATAAAACAAACAATAAAGAATAAAACACAAGACACTCCTAAATGCAGGAAAGTAAATATTGGATTGTCTCCCAAAAAGTACTTTTCTTTATTTATGAGTCTTGTAGCTAGACTCGAAGTCACACGTCCTTACGTGACTTCATCATCATCAACAACTCCAGTCAAATACTCAGGTCCGAGCTTAATGGTGTCTCTATAAAATCTATCTTCTAAGTCGGATGGTTTCCTACACCCTCTATCATAGTTATCTTCACTGAGTATTATTCTAGATGACAATAAGTCGTGACCTTCACTAGACAATTTGCTCCTCTCCGGGTCCTTATACGGTGTTTTAAAGGTGATCTCTTTAGTTTCATCTGTGAAAGTCATTAACCCGTATTTTCTATTTATAGCTAGGCAAGCGATTTCAACGAAGGGCCGCCCAAATACTACATGGGACAGACTAGGGTCAATATTAGTCTCAATATTTTCCAGAATGGTAAAATCCATGACGTAACTCATATTTCCAACGAATACGTGCATGTCCCTTCCTAATCCAATGAAATTCCTTCCCCTATACTCGTATCTATTCTTTCGAACATAGTTATAATATGCTAAGGACATGATGTTCATAGGTAGGTCAACATCAATGTATGTGTTAGCCGTGAATTTATGTCCTATCATGTAGGGGATTTTAAGGTTTCCTAGGTCACCCTTTTTGATCCTAAAGTCATAATTCAGTGAAAACTTAGGCATCTCCTTAATTAATGACTCATAGACCGATTCCTCACTTGTATCAACTAAATTCATAGCTTCTTTGACATCTAACCATTCAATTTCTCTTTCCTTGTCATTCCTGCTAGGCCTTATTCTTTGAATATCAGTTGGGTCTTTCAGCTCCAGTTGTGGTGTACCCCTTTGTTCTTCCTTGTGTTCAGCGGCGTTAGAGTTTTCGGGGTCCTCTTCTGGCTTGTCGTTATGGGGGTTACTTTGATGGATTGCGATGGTGTTGATTGAACCGTGGATTTGGGTTGAGCATTGGGGGTCTCCTATTTGGTAAGAACGAGTAGACAAAACTGGAGAGGTAGAGTTAACATTCAGTTTCGGGTTCTTAACCATGTCGCTAGGAAGTGATCCAGCTATTCGATTGGTGATGGCCTTCAATACCGTGTCGATTTTGTTGGTCATCTCGCTTTGTTGTTGTTTTAAATCGGCTTCAAACTTAGACAATCTAGCATCTTGAGATGCCTTGAAGTTGGACATCAATCCTTCGAGATGTGATTGATTATTGAAATTTTGAGGATTGTTGTTGAAGGAACGGTTCGGGATCGAACCGTTGGATTGGAACCGATTAGGTGGGTTTAAAAAAATATTTTAAGAATTTTGGGGTTGTCTCCACCTAAGGTTTGGGTGACTTCTCCGTGACGGATTGTAGGTGTCACCAAGATTGTTTTGCTCGGGTTTGAAAGTGTACTACTTACCTCCCACTTCATCGGTACGCGAGGATGCATATTCAACAAAGGCTTATTCTAGATTTTCCATGCAGTACTGAGTGTCGTGGGGACCACTGCAGATCTTACATAAAGAAGTGATTTTGTTCACTTGAGTAGGTTGCATCAGAGCAAGATGAGCTTCCATCAAGCGTGGGACTTGATTTTCGAGCTCGATTAGACGACGGTTAGATGTATCGGGACATCTTGAGGTAAAGAGATTGCCTTGACCGGTTTAGCGAAGTCCCTTGGGTCGTTCCAACTTTCGTTATCATAGAGGACGAGGTCCTCTAATAATGCCTAAGATTCTTTGGCATTTCTGTCACGAAGCTTACCACCGGCCGATTGGTCAATGGTTCATCTTGTGACTGGAGTGACATGGTCATAAAAAATTTAGACTTGGAGCCAAGGATCGATGCCATGATGAGAGACTTTTTGTAGTAAGTCCTTGAAACGAGTCCATGCTTCAGAAAGAGATTCTCCTTGATGTTGTTGGAACATAAGGATATCGTTGCGGAGTTTTGTAGTCCTTCCTGGTGGAAAGAATTGAGCAAGGAAACGAGTAGTAAGATCCTCCCATGTGGTGATGGAACCTGCTGGAAGACGTTCAAGCCAATTGCTAGCTTGATTGCGAAGGAAAAATTGAAATAAACGCATGCACGTTCTTTCCCTATTGTCACCATTAAGGTCAAGTAAGTCCACTAGTTTAAGAAAATCCTTAAGGTGTTGGTTTGGATCCTCGGACCGAAGTCCGTGGAATGAGCATTCGTTTTGCACCAACCGGATGGTGTCGGATCGAAGAGGTACCACATTGTTCCCTTCGGTGAGCTCAATGGTGTTCCTGTAGCCTTCGTGGCTAGGTTTGGAGTAATCTCCAAGAGTACGGATGGGATTCGCGTCTCCTATGGTGGTTGACGAGAACGGATTACGAAACAAATATCACGAAGAAAAGATAGACTACAAGAAAGCTAATGTACGGAAATAAAATTCTCACTTGATAGGAATCAAGCGAGTAGAACTAAGTTAAACAATGATCGAAACCTTACTATTCCCCACGCAGTGGCGCCAAAAACTTGATGTGGAGGTTATGAAGACTTCACAGGAAGCTTTACAATCCCCTAGGCAGAGTACCTAACCGTTGTAGTGTAGTAAGGCAAAACTCGAGGGTTGTTATCGTTCTCTAGGGGAATACGTTAGGAAGGCTCGAACACGGTCTAACAGAATTCTAGGGGGTTGAGAGAAGATTCTTTTTGTATTTTTATATTTTATAGAAAGCAAGTAAATCAATGGTTTAAGAGGTTGGTTTGTTTAACTAATCATTAAACTAAATATAATCTAAACTACTGGTGATAACTTTATGATAAAATGATGTGTTTACCTAGTCATGCACTACTTCTCAGATTGCTTCTCTTATATCTGTTGCTTTGTCACACTTGTGATGATCTGTGTAAGTATTTCCTAAGTCATGAACGAATTACATGAACCCGCCATCTATTTAATATTTCGTTAGGGCAACGCACAAGTAAGGTAGTATGAAGACTATTACAAGGCCCCTAAGAGTATATTAAATGCATGTGAAATATCTTAAGAGGGGTCAACCATATTAGGGGTAAGGTGGTATGAACATTGTTACCGATGGTACCCTTTCTACACACTCGCGTTTCCCTAGACGTCTATGATAATTTAATATCTTATGGCTAGTTTTCTAGAGCCTAACGTGCACATCCATCAACAAGAAGCAACATTAAAAGGATCTACAACCTAAGTTTCATGCAATCATAAGTAAATATGTTAGAAATACGGAAAAGTATCGGTCACTGCCAATATAAGTAGTCATAGCTCGTAGTAATTAAGTAATGTTATGTTAGTAAGCTAACCGGGCCAAAGTTACATTGTAAGCCCATAACACAAGCCCATGGCCGGTTAAGCTAGGCATATATAAACCCTCTCCACACATGGAGAGGGTGTTAGTTGATCATTTTCACACATTTACTAAGCTAATATTATCTTTGTTCTTTCTCTCTCTAAGTGTTCATCCAGACACCTATTTCTCTCTCTAAAACTCTAAGTGAATCATTCCATACATGTGTTAAGATATTCTACAATTGGTATCAAGAGCCATGGGGTGTTTGTGTAGGTTTTGTATGCGTTTTATCTACTCGTTTTACTAGTGTTTTTGGTTCGAATCCATTCAAAAAGTTTTCACTTTTTGAGGGTTTAAAAACCATAAAGATCATAACTTTCTTTCTTAGTTATCTTAGTATAGACTAGAAGTACAAGAAAATCTTTCAAAAACCATAAAAAATATTATTTTTTGAATGGTCCTCTCATTTGGCCTACGGTTGAAGAGAACGGTGTGATCAAAACAAATAAATATGCTGAATTATCTGCTGCTAAGAAAATTCAAGCTGATTGTGATAGGAAAGCTACATATTCATTCTTAAGGACTTCCTTATGAGTATTATTTCACTTGTGAATCATCAACCGAGTTGCTAAGATTTATTGGTGGAGTGTTCAATTACTGATTGCAAGGTACATCTTTGACAAAGCTGAAGTAGAATGTAAGTTGGTTTTTAATGTTGCATTTGATATGTTTTACTCACATTAAGGGGGAATCACTTCATTCGTATTACTTAAGATTTACTCAGCTGATCAATGACATGAACATCTACAAGATGAAAATGGAGCAATTTCAAGTTAATACCAAGTTCTTAAACAGTCTTCCACCTGAATGGAGTAAGTTTGTGGATCCGAATGTAAGCTAGTTTATAGATTTTCTTACCTAAAACTTTGATCAAAACTTATGCATATCTTGAACAACACGAACTCCATGCAAATGAAGTCCGTATTATGCGTGAACGCAATCAAGATCTACTTGCATTCGTTGCAAATCAGCAGATGATCACTCACTTCAAACACTTATCAGTTTATTTCTACAATCCTCTACTTCACACATTACAGTTTTTCACCTCTACAACATGGATCAATTCAACCCAATCAACATTACTCATCTCATTATCCATCACAAACTCAATTCAATCATTCATCCATTCCACCATCACATACAATTTCAGTTCAGAATGGAATTCAGCAACCTCAACTGTTTCTCAAGTAATTCCACAAGTTGCTTATCAATCACCTCAAGCTCCTACACAACTTATAACTGAATCATCATTTGGAGACACAGGTTTTGCTGTTCTTGTATTTTCTCCTGGAGATGATCCGATTGCTTGTCTTAATAAAGCAATGGCTTTTCTAATGGCTGTGTGCTTCTTCAGGTTTCTTGCTACCAATAATAGAAGAGCTCAGAACTTCCTCTAATCCAAGAAACCAAGCCACTATTCAAGATGGTCGGGTTACCATGCAACAAGTTCAGGGGGGACAAGGGCAAAATTATTCTGGTACAACATATAAGGGCAATGCTACTAGTTCAAGGGGAAATACAACAAGTAGACAAGCTAGAGTTGTTAAATGCTACAACTGCCAAGGTAAAGGGCATATGGCTAGGAAATGAACTCAGCCAAGCGGACCAACAGGAATGCAGATGGTATAAGGAGAAGAATGTTATCGAAGCTCAGGAAGTGGACAAATATTAGATTGAGGAGCAACTAGCTTTTCTTGCAGATCCAGGAATGCCAGGAGGAGAATCAAGTTCAGTATAATATCATCCCCTCACAATGATGCTTTTCAAGACTGAGGATCTCGATACATGATTTAGGACTGTGATGATCTCTCGATGCCATAAAGCGGGTTCTTATGGTTAACATTTTCAATGGTTCTGACATTATCTCAGCAAGGTTACCTAATTCTGAAAACCTTATCTAATGTTATGGATAATCAAAGTGTGCATGGCAATGCAGGGGGTTTTTTGAACAAACACAGTTATGGATTTTATGGTTAATTGAGATATCTAGTGATTAGCAATTTCATCCAATATTCTTTAATATTTGTAAAGAAACACACATGCAAACTATTCAAGATACTAATTTACAGGCACAACAAGATTCAATGATTTTGTCTGTGATTGAACAAATGATTAATCATGTAAATAATTAGGAAAAGGCCAATAAGGAACAAAATAATGAATCAATAACCGCTGAGTTAGAGAGATATAAGGAAAGGGTCAAAACTTTTGAACAACGTCTTAATATTGATTTAAGTTGTCGTGAAAAGATGATTAATTCTCAAATGGATGATATGATTAGAGAAAAACTTGCACTCAAAGAACAAATTGACTCACTTAAGCAAAATCTTTCTAAGCAAATCAAAGAAAAGGAATCTTTATTCAAAACATTTTCAATTTTCAATTTTCAAAAATGAATCCAAAGAAAAGGAAAATAAATATATGGAAAATGAAATTGATTTGGAAAAGAAGATTAAGGAACTTGATAATATCATTTGTAAAGTGGGTCAATCTGCTCAGACAATGCACATGTTAACTAAGCCACAAGCATTTTATGATAATACACATTAAAAGAGCTCTAGGTTATCATAAATCCGTTTTATCTTAAGAAAGCTTCATCGGACTCTTAAAACCAACCTTGTATGATGGTGTTGTTATGTCTAATACTCATGTTGCTATGCCTGTGATTGATGATGAAGAAACATTGATTTTGGAAGAAGAGAGTCGATTCAAAAATGTCCTAAAAAATCAAAAGATCATGAAGTTATTGCTAAAGAAGAAAATTCTCTCAAACCTATCGTTTATGAAAATTTAAAAGCTTAACTGTGATTTTGAAAAAAAACGATTTTCTCCACAACAAGAATTATTGGCTTGAACAGCCTTGTGGGTTTCATATACTCTTAGCCTTCCATTGAATTTCTTTCACACCACCTGTATAGTGGAAGTTCCCAGGTGAATTACTAAGGTCAGTTTGGTGAATGCAAGCCTTAAAAAGCTCAAATTCTACCTCACCCAGTTTGACTCTGTTGTGAAGAAGAAAACCACACCTAATGCTCTTGAAGAAAGTGAATGGGGGTTTGAGCATACTAAAACTGTTTTTAACAATGAAATTATTTCATTTCTAAAATCTTTAAAAGACATCGCGGCTGTTCAACAGTCTTTAGTTGATAAACAATGTTTGGATTGTATAAGAAAGAAATTATTTTGGAAAAGGACCGACTCTTACAAAAAATTCATGTCTCAAGACTCGTTAATTTTAACTGTGATGAAATTCTATGTCTTTGAATAATGGATTCGTGAATATGGGAATGCAAGAGTGTGATTCGTTGTGGAAAAGTGTTTGAATCTTGTGATCGAGACTTTTCAAATGAAATAAGCATATAATGATTTTAGAATAATTATTCACAACTTGAAAAAACATATGTATTCTCTCGTAGCATCAATGCAATACAACAATACGAAGTTTTTCAAAACGATTGAATCTTGCGATTACTCAAATTGCTGTTTTGAAATTCAAGAATCTTTTGATTAAATCAACCGATTTGAAAGTGCTTGGCTACACAGATAAACAGACATTTGTAAGTTGGAAGGCTATCTTAAATCTTTGAGAGTGAATACCAAGAAGAGAACATTATCCTGAATAAATGTGATCTTTGAGCCCTTAAATAAGAACTGGAAAATAGTGTGGAAAATTGCTTTTTGAGAACGAACGTCTTTGTAATGAAATTAATTCTGTGAAACGGTTTTTAAAGATCGTTGTCTCAATCAAATCAGACACCGGTGTTCGCATCAAGAAACAAACTAGTGACTCTTTAATTAACAAAATGAAACTTAAAAAATCTTATCCGTTTTTTTCTGGAAAATAAGGATTTAAAAGTCAAAATTCAAGACATGTTTTTGTTGATAACATCATTGAAAATTATTTACGAAAATTAAAAGGGAAAGAAATTGTTGAAAATGTTGTACACACACCTTCTGCTACCACTATTGTCCAGGATGGTTCAAGCTTTGATTCAGAAACCGTTGCCCTCCAGGTTATTGCAATAATAGGGAAGTTCACATAGACTTTTTAGGAACAATCAAATAACATGCTAATATTCTTTGAGAAATAGTCGAACAAGCTAAGGCAAAAAAAAACTTTAGGATACGAGTTAGGACCTTGCCTGTAAGTATGCTATAAGAATTCAGGAGTTGCTTTGTATATGTTCAAGATACGTTGCCATAATGCGATAAACCTAGTGGATAAGGCAGGTTACTGTCAAACCCATGAACAATGTCAAGAAAGTTAGGTTTGCTGAACCTCTCACATCCTAGCAAGATTCAACAGGTAGAGGTCTTCAAAATAATCAGATTCTAATACCACTGTGTTGTCTTTACTAGAGTGTAAGTGTTTACTAGTGTAATCGGCGGATCAAAGGCCTCCAGGCATAAAAAGAATGATAGGATCTCGCAAACACCAAGTAGGAACAAGAAGAATAAAGTAGAAGCCCAACCTAGGAAAGTGAATAAAGTGAATCGTGTTGTTAAGCCTGTTTGTGATGTTGATGTTAAGCATTCACTGTCAAAAGCGAATTCTGAAATTCTCTGTGCTACTTGTACATTTTTTTAAAAAACAATAAAATCGATTGTTTTGATGGTGTTCTTGTAAATGTCTTCTTGATCTTGTGCAAAATGGGAATAAACGTACTAAATCTGCTAAGAAACATAAAAAACAAAATATTTAGAATCCCTACGGTTATGTCATTGTATTCACTGAGCGTAGATTTAAGTGGAAACCAAACAAGCAGAATATTTCACTTTAGTTGGTAAACCGTGCCTTTAACTAGGTTCACCTCAACTAACATAGTTCCTCCTAACGCAAACCACTCCCCACTCAGTTGAAATACAAAAACCAAAGATAAAAGTCTATAGCAGGAAACCCAAAAAGTTTAGAAACATAGGTTCGAGTAAAATAGCTAAGATTGTAGAATCTAAGAAGGCTAACCAATCGGAACCCAATCAAATTTGGGATCCCCTGCAACAGATATTCCATCGTCTTTTTCTCTTGTCATGACAGGTTGTCCAGATTGTACTATGGTATCTGGACTCTAGATGTTCGCGAAACACATGACAGGGAAGAGCTCTCAGCTCTGAACTTTGTTAGTAAATTTCTGGGTACTGTTAGATTCAGGAATGACCAGATTGCAAGGATTATGAGGTATGGTGACTATCAGCTAGGAAACATTATTATCTCAAGGGTATACTACGTTGAGGGACTTAGACATAACTTGTTTTCTGTTGGCCAATTTTGTAATGCGGATCTTGAAGTTGCATTTCAGAAAAACACTTGCTTTATTTGAAATTTAGAAGGTGTTGATCTACTTTCAGGGTCCCGAGACACAAATTTGTACACAATTTCTCTTGATAACATGCTGAAATCGTCTCCGATCTATCTTCTATCTAAAGCGTCAAAGACTAAGAGCTGGTTATGGCACCGTCGATTATCTCGTCTCAACTTCGGTACTCTGAACAAGCTTGCTAAAGACGGTCTTGCACGAGGACTTCCTAGACTTAAATTTCAAAAAGATCATTTATGTTCAGCATGTGCATTAGGAAAAAGCAAGAAATCCTTTCATAAACCCAAAGCTGAAGGCACTAACCAAGAAAAACTGTATCTTTTGCATATGAATTTATATGGCCCGATGCGTGTGGCAAGTATTAACGGGAAAAGGTATATCTTAGTAATAGTCGACGATTACTCAAGATTTACCTAGGTTAGAATTTTTAAGACAAAAGATGAAGCTCATGCGGCCATCATCAAATGTATTAAAAACATCTAAGTTCGTTTGAAAGCCACAGTCCGAAATGTTCGAACAGATAATGGAACCGAATTTGTCAATCAGGCACTTCGTGAATGGTATAAAAATGTTGGCATCAAGCATCAAACTTCTGTAGCTCGCACTCCTCAGCAGAACGGTGTTGTCGAAAGGCGAAATCGGACTCTTGTAAAAGCTGCTTGAACTATGCTGATATTTTCTAAAGCTCCATTATTTCTCTGGGCCGAAGCTATCAATACAGCTTGTTATACCCAAAACAGTTCTTTGATACGCCTCCGATACAACAAAACTCCATACGAGCTTATGCAAGATAAGAAACCAGACTTATCATTCTTTCATGTCTTTTGTTCACTTTGTTATCCTACCAATGACCATGAGGATCTGGGTAAATTTGATGCAAAAGCAGACATTGGGATTTTTGTTGGTTACGCGCCTACAAAGAAAGCGTTCAGAATCTACAACATAAGGACCCGGATAAGTACTGAAACAATTCATGTAACGTTCGATGAGCTAACAACAATGGCTTCTGAACAATTCAGTTCAGGAACCGGGCTTCAAGGAACGACTCCTGTTACATCCAGTATAGGACTTGGTTCAAATCCTGTTTTTCAATAACCTTGCTTGCCACTAATGAGAGATGATTGGGATTGGTTATTTCAACCAATGTTCGATGAATACTTTAACCCTCCAACAATTGCTGTTTCTCCAGTTCCCGAAGCTGTTGCTTCAAGAGCTAAAGTATTAACTGATTCTCCTATGTCAACTTCCATTGACCAGGATGCTCTATCAACAAGTATTCCCTCATCACAAGAACATGAACATTCTTCAATCATTTCTCAAGGTTTTGGAGAATCACCAAAAACACCAACATTTTATGATGATCCACTTAATGAATCTTCTTATAAAGACTCAACTTCTCAAGGATCATCATCTAATGTGAGACAACTCCACACTCCATTGGAACACCTTAGTAGATGGACTAAGGATCATCCTATAGCAAATGTGATCGGTGATCCTTCTCGCTCTGTATCTACAAGGAAGCAACTTGAAACTGATGCCATGTGGTGTTATTTTGAGGCCTTCCTAACTCCTGTCGAACCCAAGAACTTCAAACAAGCAATAACCGAACCATCATGGATCGATGCAACGCAAGAAGAAATTCATGAATTTGAAATACTAGAAGTTTGGGAATTGATGCCGTGTCCCGATAACGTGTTCTTAATCAAGCTGAAATGGATTTATATGGTCAAGACAGATAAATTTGGCGGGGTACTAAAGAATAAGGCTAGGATCGTTGCTCAAGGATTCAGACAAGAAGAAGGAATTGACTTCGAGGAATCATTTGCACCGGTTGCTAGAATAGAGGCCATTCGTATCTTCGTAGCAAATGTCGCTCACAAGAATATGACTATCTACCAAATAGACGTCAAAATGGCTTTCTTGAATGGCGAGCTCAAAGAAGAGGTCTATGTTTCACAACCAGAAGGATTTGTTGATCAGGACAACCCATCGCATGTGTACAAGCTCAAAAAGGCTCTTTACGGTCTAAAACAAGAACCACAAGCATGGTATGATATGCTGTCAAGCTTCCTCATCTCTTAACAATTCTCCAAAGGTGCATTTGATCCAACACTCTTCACACGACATGTTGGAAACGACATATTACTGGTACAAATTTATGTTGACGATATAATATTTGCATCATCTAATACTGCCATGTGTGATGAGTTTGCTAATCAGATGACCAATAAGTTCAAGATGTCGATGATGGGGGCAAATGTCATTCTTTTTAGGATTACAAATATCTCAAAGTCCTAGAGGCATATTTATAAACCAATCTAAATATGCTTATGAAATTGTTAAAAAACATGGTTTGCATTCTACTGATTCTGTCGACACACCCATGATTGAAAACAAGAAACTAAATGAAGATCTACAGGGGAAACAAGTTGATGCTACACTTTACCGTAGCATGATTGGTTCCTTAATGTATCTTACAGCCAGTGGACCTGACCTTAATTATGCTGTCTGCTTTTGTGCCCAGTATCAGGCTAAGCCTACCGAAAAGCACTTACAAGCGGTGAAACGGATCTTTCGATACCTTAATGGAACCATTAACATGGGTCTATGGTACTCGAAGGATACTGATATGTCACTCACAGCTTATACAGATGCCGATCACGCGGGGTGTCAAGACACTAGACGTAGTACATCGGGAAGTGCTCAGTTCTTAGGTGATAAACTTGTTAGCTGGTCGTACAAGAAGCAAAAGAGCACTGCCATATCGAGTACAGAGGCTGAATATATTTCCTTATCTGGGTGTTGCTCACAAATCCTTTGGATGCGTTCACAACTAACAGATTATGGCTTTCAATTCAATAAGATCCCTCTCTACTGCGATAACAAGAGTGTGATTGCTTTGTGCTGCAACAATGTTCAACATTCAAGAGCTAAGCACATCGATATTCGATACCATTTCATAAAGGAGCAAGTGGAGAATGGAACCGTGAAGCTATACTTTGTCCGGACTGAATACCAACTGGATGACATCTTTACTAAATCGTTGCCTCGAGAAAGATTCAACTTCTTGATCAAAAATCTCGGTATGAGAAGCATGTCTCCGGAAACGTTGAATCATCTGGCAGAGGAAACGGATGAGTGATGGTGGTAACTCATATCCTGTATCATATGTACATAAGAAAACATAAAAACACAAAGATATTTTCCTTTTCTAAAATTTTTTAAAAACAAAAGAAAAAAATTAAAAAATCTGTAAAAATATAAAAATATGTATCTCTGGCATGTATTCTGAAAATCGATAACATTTACGGCCTTAGAAATGTCATTCAATAATGATACGAGGCTGTAAATGAAGTTCGAGCAGAAGTTTCAAAAGCTTTCAAAACATGCCAAAATGGCTTGCTATTATTTCCGATAGTAACTCGGTCATCATCTTCAAGGCAAGTATGTCGTCAAAAAGACAACTTGTCCTCACAACGGGAATTTATTTTCTCGGGAATGAATTACTTTATATTCATTCAAGGCTTGTGATTACTTTGCATCACAACCCGTGCTTCCTTTATTCCATAAGTGTACGTGTCAGTGCGCTTATGTGGTAAAATAAGAGAAATCTTATTTTTCGTGGGTGTTGATTTTCAAAATATACAATAATCATCTTTCAAATTCATCAGATCATCATTTTCTAAGACAATTTTGATCCATCAAATAACGACTACAGCTCTTTCAATAGAATACGGGTCATTATTTGAGGGGGAGAAACTGTCAAAATCATCTTCTTCATAAATAATAAGGTGTCAATCGGAAAAAGGTTTTAATCATATCGGGTGAATAATTAAAAGGGAGTTGATAAATTTCAACTCAATTGGGCTTTATTTGTTATATGTTTAATCTTATTGGGGTTTTAATGCAAAAAGTGAATCTTTTTCTTGATTAATAAACCTTAGGGACTAGTTTTGTAATTTGGGAAACTTGTTTTGCCTTAGGAAAAGTTTAAGAGAAAAGTAGAACCATCATTAAACCTCAAGGGGCATTTATGCTAAAACTCAAAAGTTTTTAACATAAACACCCCCATCTGTCCCCTCCCTCTCGTCACTTTCACATAAACCCTCAAACCTTCATTTTTGATTTTCAAAACTCTCAAGATTTCATTCAACCTTCGTTCTAAGCTAAAGGTACACGTTCTTAATGATACTATACCCATATAATCTGTCCAAACCTTGGATTTTCGCTTGAAAAACCCTAATTCGACCTAAATTGTAGACACCTTAAAAATGGATGAAAAGTGAAATTGATTGAGGGGTTTTGGTCTATTAGGAGTCTAGATGTTGCGCCCAAAACAACTTTTGACAGGGATAACTCCATCATGGGTTTCGAACGGTTCTTGAATTCAAAAATTGTAAAAAATGGTCAAGAACTTGGAAATATTCATGGGTTTGGGTTTAGACCTGTTGTATTGAATGATTGAGTGCATTTGAATGATTGTTTAACATGTTTAAATGAAAAATCTTGAATATTGTGGATCTTAGTGTTCATATGAGTCGAACTTGGCTTAAATCAAGATTTTTATGGTTAATTTGTGCTTTAAAGATGTTAGAATGATATATTGATGGTATTTGATCATGTTTAAGTGGACTTAGAGGCTTTAAAAGACGTAAAATGTTTATGTAAAAACTTGCATAGGCGATCAATACATAAGTCATTTATTCAGGCGATCAATACACTTGATGTTTACACAGGCGATCAATATGTAAATATTTATACAGGCGATCTATACAAATGTTAACATATGCGATCAATACACCATTGTAAAGGCGATCTATACATGTAAATTTAAAAGGGCGATCTATACTTAGGTGTCATAAACAGGCGATGTATACATAAAATATTGTATAGGTGATCAATACATAATTTTAACACAGGCGATCTTTACCTTGGTAGTTTTCACAGGCGATCTATACACCATCTTAAGGCAAACTATACTTGATTTTTTTCTAAATAGAATTAATCTTGTAATCTTGGTAATTCAACCTCACAACCTAATCTAAGTATAATTTAACCTTATTTTGTCATTTAGTTGATGAACATCTAGACACACGATTGGGAGAAACCAGAGACGAATTCATGAAATTCCTTTCAGAATCTCTCACGACAAGAATCAAAGAGCAAGTAAAAGATCAACTGCGTCAGATTCTGCCCAAGGAAGTGTCTAACTTCGCTCCACCTGTGATCGAAGAGTTGATTAAAGAATCACGTGATGAAGTTACTCTAGCAAAGGTGTCTTCTCAACCACATTCTACTTATGAGGCTGCGTGAGCCGAGCCGCCGAGAGACTAATTTGATCTAAAGAAGATAGCAGAGATCGACAAGATAGAGAAAAGTGAATCATATCTGGCAGCTCCCGAACATCGAGATTGCTATGATGGTTTGAAAAAATCTTACGATCTAGACAAAGATTTCTTCTTCTCGTATGATGTGTATTCTTTGAAGAGAAGCCGCAAAGACAAAAACAAAGATGAAGACCCTTCCGCTGGATCAGACCGAGGGTTAAAGAAAAGAAAGCTAAGCAAAGATGCAGAACCAACCACTGGTCCGAAAAAGAAAGATTCAACGTCTGGCTCTTCCAAAGGCACCAAGTCTCAACCGAAATCTTCTAGAAAGTCTGATCAATGAGAGGAACCAGTGTTCGAGGTTGCAGACTCAGACATGCCACAAGATCAAGAAGGGAATCTGGGTGATAATAAAGATGAACCAAGGAAAGAGACTGCCTCTAGACGTGACTGGTTCAAGAAACCTACGCCACCTCAAGAACCCACTGACCCTGACTGGTATGTTGGCAAGACTACACAAGAAGGACCAACTCAAAACTAGTTGATGACTCTAGTAGCTTCTACTTCTACTGATAAATCATTGAAGGACTTTGATGAATTTATGAGCACTCTAATAGACTTTTTTGGATACATTTTAAATGGGTTGAAAAATGAGAATTTAACTCAAGAAATTCTGCTAGGACCAGCATTCAGACTTCTCAAAGGCACACGCACGAATTATGCTGAATTAGAATATGACTTTGAAGAATGCTACAAGGCTTTCTCAGAAAAACTTGATTGGGAGAATCCAGAAGGCGGTGACTATCCATTTGATCTCTCCAAACCCCTTCCTTTGATCACGCGTGGAAAACGTCAAAGAGTACCATTTGAATACTTCATCAACAATGATCTAAAGTATCTACAAGGAGGAGTTTCGACTATGACATACACGACGTCTACCACCAAGACAAAGGCCGCTCAGTATGATCTACCAGGCATTGAAGACATGGTTCCAAACATATGGAGTTCTGTTAAAGTTGCTTATGATAGATATGCGTTATGGGGTATCTCACATTAGAGAGAACAACGTAAGTCCTTCTATGCATATGCAAGAGGCATACAATCAAGAGGAGATGTATATTCTACAAAACGTATTCTGGAAGTCACTCATGTCAAGGTTATGAAGAAACATGGATACGGGTACTTGGAAGAGATTGTAGGGAGAAGAGCTGATAACGTATTATACAGATTCAAGGAAGGTGACTTTCCACGACTTCGGATCAATGATATCGAGGATATGTTAATTCTTGTGGTTCATAATTGGCTCACAAATCTTTTAGGGGATGATGTTGCTGACTTCGCAATAGCCCTAAGGATGTTCACCAGAAGTCTGGTTATTCAGAAGCGAGTCGAGGATCTTCAACTTGGAGTTGAAAGTTATCAAAAGAAGATCAACGTCACCAAGCCTGATACTACAAGACCAGATCTCAGAAAAAGGCACCCGTACACTCCATACAAAGACCCTCAAGGATTCATTTATGTCGACGACCACAAGAGGAACAGGTTGATGCGCTCCGACGAACTGTACAAGTTCAGTGATGACACGTTAACCAGGCTTCTTTCTTCGCTCGAAGACATAACCAAAAATATCAACATGGAGTACTTGCCGAAGAGAAGATGGAGCAATTTGGAAAAGAAAAGAGCTCATTTCATGATCAAGGACATCAACAAGCTGCTAAAGGAAAGAAGGATGATGAGGAGTTTGGAGAAATTTGTTGGCGGTAGACTCTACAGAACTGACCTCAAACTGCTACAAAGAACAATATGACTGTCATATTGTGTTCATATCTCAAAGGTCATTTCGTATATCATAAACTTGTGAATTTGTATATAAGTAGTGTAGACTTATGGTAACAATAAGGTGTGCTCGAGTATAAAATTTTCAAGAATTTCTTAGTAAATTCAAAAATTTTCAAATTATTATACTCAACACAGTCTTATATTCCCTCAAAACTTGAGGGGGAGCATTAAAATGTTCCTTATAGTAATTATGTAACATTTTGTCCCCGAACGTTTAATCAATTGATATCCAAAATATCAAGGGATTAACATTTTGGATAAGGGGAGAAAATGTGATTAAACTGAATCTTAATTGTATTGACATGTGATCGTATAAAATGGACTCAATGCACTCCAACACTTAGCATGTACTACGATTACGGTGCACATGTTAAGGGGGAGCTTTTTAGTGATGATGAAAAACTCTCAAAGTGTAAATCTTTTGATATTTATATCAAACACTTTGATTGAACTTTTCAATGATTTTGGTTTTGATTGTGATGGAATACCCCTAAAGACCGACCATGTACTTAAATTTATGGAGTTATAAGGTGGTTAGGCATAGGTATTCAAATCCCATGATCCAACCAGAACCGGAGGGATCTACCCAGGGATATCCACTAGATAGTGTAGAAGTCCTTAGGTATGATACAAAAGGAGAAAAAGTGAGAATCAGGAATAATGCCGACTGAGATGGAGCTAACACTAGAACAAACCCAACAAGGTGTTAGTTATGAAGTCTCGGTAAGCATTGAAGGGGTTGAAGAATGAAAAAGAAATGTAAGGATAAAGGGTGAAAAGAAAGAAGCCCTCCATACACTTAGGCAGAAACCGGGTCAATACATAATCTGTCAGAAACACTAAGGTGTTGTCTGACATTAAAGACAGTCATGGACCCAGTGACGCTTTGCACAACCCTCCCTAGCCACTCAAGGTCTC
Source organism: Tanacetum coccineum (assembly GCA_026074375.1). Lineage (NCBI taxonomy): Eukaryota > Viridiplantae > Streptophyta > Magnoliopsida > Asterales > Asteraceae > Tanacetum > Tanacetum coccineum. The sequence goes on along the minus strand of BQNB010058537.1, from coordinate 2,075 downwards.
TCAACAGACTCTTGTTTCATTTCTCACGGAGATTACACGCATTTCTATCAACTTTCTCACTCCGAGTTAGTTGATATTGAAAAGGTGGCAGTCTGCTCCAGCCTCCGATCACTAAAAACAAAGTGCACTATTGAGTCTAGAGCCAAAAGAGATCATCCATAAATCTCATTAGGACACTTGTCAAATCATGCTTGCTATGTCACACAATGTGAATAACAAGTTAACATATTAAGAGTCCTACGCATTATCCTTGTGATTTTGCCAGAACATCCGAGTGATTTCATTCACTATGAAGATGGAAATCCTGCTTGAGCCAACATCAAACAAGCTCATGGTAGGTGACTTGTGCGATTCTATATGAATCAAACTTGTGACAACTGGAAAGAAACGATGGTGCGATTCTATAAGAATCAAACTTGTTCCAGGTTATGAATTGACGATTGCTGATGAATTTTTGAAATGATTAACACTCTCGATGTGTCACAAAACCACTTTAGCAAGTGACATGTCGATTGATTTTCAAATCAATTTTTTATTTCAATCGGTGAGATAGTAACTCGTTGGTTCACTCTTATCGTGTTGTCTGCTTTGAGACGTTCCGATAATGAGAACATGTTGAGTTTGATGAATCTGATACATATGTGTTAGAAAGATTCGATACTTCAGCTGGAAATCCTGTCAAGGAGATTCTTCTTAAATTGAATCTATTTTTTTTTTTTTTATACCTGATAACAGGGTCGATCTCATGAATGTGAAGTTTACGGCAACATCCGGGCGGAATGACAAAGCCATATTCATCCCCTTCGCTTTATTGCTAACTGTTTTTTTAAGGTTACTCCAACCAAACACGGGTGAATGACAAAGCTATATTCGTCCCCTAGATTTATTGCTAACTATTTTATTTCAGGAATATATAAAGATGGAGGTGGAGGTAGCTCAAGTACAAGTTTTAAGACTTCTGCTACTCTGATACCGCACGTTCTTCTTGAAGCGACAAAGTGTTAAAGTTAAAGAACTTCAAGAAAGATGCATCATTAAAGCTTTCAATTTATCATATCAAGAAAAGTATGAGCATGTTGGTCCAAAAGTCACAAGATCACATGAAGGAAAAAGATCACAAGATGATGATAAGAGATTATGCTTGGTTGATGATCTCAAAGAAGTTCTAAATCACATTCATGTCAAGTCAAAGATACAAGTCAAAGCCTAAAGTCAAAGATCACAACATCAATTCACAAGTTAAAGATTGAAGTTAAAGACTACGAGCTTAAGACTAAAGTCAAAGCATAGTGTGCTAGGTTTAAATTTTTGTAAATTGGAGTGACCTCCCTTAGGGGGAGATTGTTAGAAATACAAAAAGTATCGATCACTTCCAATATATCTAGTCATAGCTCGTAGAGTAATCATATGTAAAGTTTGTAAGCTAACCGGGCCAAAGGCACATGGAAAGCCTATGGCCGGTCATAGCTAGGAGTATTTCATAACACAAGCTCGGGCCAAAGTTACATTAGGGGGAGGGTGTTGGTTGTTTATTTGTCACACTTTTACTAAGCTAATATTATCATTTTACTTTCTCTCTCTAAGTGTTCATCCAACCATCTCTTTCTCTCTCTAAAACTCTAAGTGAATCATTCTATACTTGTGTTAAGAGATTCTACAATATTCATGAGAAATGAAACTAACTTCTTTTGAGAGAAGCCTGAGTAGCTGGGATGGGTTGTGCTTTGCATTACTGGGTCTATGATGACTTTTTTTTAATACCAGAATCATCTTTGTGATTACCGATAGATTATGCATTGACCCAGTTTCTGCCTAAGGTTGTATGGAGAGCTTCTTTCTTTACACCCTTTATCCTTACAATTCTTTTTCATTCTTTAACCCCTTCAATATTATTCCAACCCGTTCTCATTATCACCATGTTAGGTTTATTCTGGTGATAACTCATGCCTTGGATAACATTCTTACCAATCTCACTTTACTCCTTTTTTTGATCATACCTAAGGACTTCTATTCTATCTAATAGAGTGTCCATGGGTATATTCCTTTGGTTCTGGATGGATCATGGGACATAATAC